>BQNB010076329.1:0-31186 GCA_026074375.1 Tanacetum coccineum | reverse complement strand
CATGGTTCATTTCTGGTGTTGATTTCCATAAGGGTCTCTCCAGGAAAGTTATCATCTACTTCACTGTCATCACTTGACTCGTCATTTTTTATTCGAGACAAGTGGTCAGCTGCGACATTTTTTGTACCTTTTCTATCCTTGATTTCTATGTTAATTTCTTGTAAGAGTAGTATTCAACGAATAAGGCGTGGTTTAGCATCTTGTTTCTTGAATAAATGCTTTAGAGCTGAATGATCGGTGTGAACAATAGTTTTTGATAGAATAAGATAGGATCTAATTTTTTCAAATGCAAAAACTACAGCCATAAGCTCTTTTTTGTTTACGATGTATTTTTGTTGAGCGAGATTAAGAGTTTTGCTTGCGAAATAGACCGGGTGAAACTTTTTACCATCTTTTTGACGTAAGACAGCTCCAACTGTGAAATCACTTGCATCACACATAAGTTCAAACAGAAGATTCCAGTTCGGGCCTATGATCACAAGAGCACATGTGAGCTTCTCTTTTAATAATTTGAATGCTTTTTGACATTCATCATCAAATTCAAATAGAGTATCTTTTTCAAGCAGCTTAGTTAGAGGTCGGGCAATTTTTGAAAAATATTTAATGAAACGTCAGTAAAAACCGGCATGTTCAAGAAAGCTTCTAACACCTTTGATATTAGTAGGGGGTGGAAGTTTTGAGATTACGTCAATTTTTGCTTTGTAGACTTCAAGTCCTGCGTTAGACACCTTGTGTCCAAGCACAGTTCCTTCTTTGACCATGAAGTGACATTTTTCCCAATTAAGGACAAGATAAGCATCTTTGCAAAACTGGAGCATTTTATCGAGGTTGTTTAGGCATTTTTTGAAAGAGTCTCCAAAGACGGAGAAATCATCCATGAATACTTTAACGGATTCTTCGATCATGTCGTAAAAGATTGCCAACATGCATCTTTGGAATGTAGCTGGGGTATTGCATAGCCCGAAAGGCATTCGCCTATAAGCGTATGTTCCAAAAGGACATGTGAATGTTGTTTTTTCTTGATCCATAGGATCGATACGAATTTGAAAATATCCAGAAAAACCATCAAGGAAATAGAAATATTTGTCTTTCTAACATTTGATCCATAAACGGCAAAGGAAAATGATCTTTTGCGGTTGCTTCATTGAGTTTACGATAATCGATGCATACTCGCCAACCTATAACAGTTCTTTTTGGAACAAGTTCATCATTTTCATTTGTGACAACTGTAATACCACCTTTCTTTGGTACGTAGTGAATAGGTATAACCCAAGGACTATCGGCAATTAGATAAATAATACTGGTGTCCAAGACTTTAATGATTTATTTTTTAACAACTTCTTGCATGTTTGGATTTAGTCTTCTTTGTTTTTGGATGACTAGCTTTTTGTCATCCAGAAGTTGTATCTTGTGTTTATAGAATGATGGACAGATACCAGGAATGTCTGTCATTTTCCAAGCAAAGGCTTCCTTATGTTTTTTGAGGACGGATACAAGTTTGCTTTTGTTTTGAGTAGACAGTTTAGATGATATGATCACAGGAATAAAAGATGGTTCTTCCAGGAATACATATTCTAAATTATCAGGAAGGGGTTTAAGTTCAAGATCCGTAGGAGGTTCTTCAAGAGATGTTTTGATTTTATAATTGGTGTTGATGGTGATTTTCTTAAATGGTGGTTCTTCGGTATCGGATTCAGATTCAGAATTTTCATCAGTCGTCATTGCCATGAATTCATCGAATTCAAAAAAGATTTCTTCTTCGAGAAGAGTTCCTTCGATGGAATGGAGGATTTTGCTTCCTTCGCCTAGAAGAGCGTCGAAATCTTCTTCTAAGATTTCATCGATAACATCGATACTAAAACATGTATCATCATTTGAGTAAGAGTGTTTCATCGCATAGTCGATATTAAAGATCATTCAGTCAGCTCCAACTCCAAGATTGAGTTGTTTCTGTTTAACTCGAATAATTGCATCAGCTGTGTGAAGAAAGGGTCGTCCCAAGATAAGGGAAACTTTGTTGTCTTCTTCCATTTCGAGAATAACGAAATCAGCAGGAAAGGTGAATTTACCAACTTTAACGAGCATATTTTTAGCTATTCCAACAGGGTATTAGAATGATCCGTCAACTAATCTTACACTCATTTTGGTAGGTTTAAGAGTTTTGAGAGATAGTTTTGCATATAAGGAATATGGCATAAGGTTAATGCTAGCACCAAGATCGGCTAAAGCATTACAGGAGAAAGTTTTGTTGAAATTACATGGAATAAGGAAACTTCCTGGGTCTCTGAGTTTTGATGGAACTTTATTTTGGATCATCGCTGAACTTTCATCGTTTAGGAAAGCAGCAAAAATTTGTTCAATTTTATGTTTGTTGCTTATGAGTTCTTTGAGGATTTTTCTATAGTTAGGCATCTCTGCTAAGACGTTGACAAGAGGTACGTTGATTCAGATGGATCGAATCATGTCAAGGAATTTTCCGTATTGGGCCTCCATTTTTTCTTTCCTCGAGCATTGAGGATACGGAATTTTTGGTTTGTATGGTTTGGGTAACGGTGTTTCTTTCATCGGTTTTATAGGTTGAGTTTTTGGTTGTGGTGTAGGTTCATCATCTTCATCATTGCTATCGAAGTTGATAGGGTTTTCAGAATTATTCTGTTGATTGTTCGGGTTATCTGGTGGATCATAAGATTTACCACTTCTTGTTAATACGGCATTCATATGCTCATTACGAGCTTGCAGTGGTTGGTAAGCTTTAGAGTTGCTACGTCGTGGGTTTGGTTGAGTGTTGCTTGGAAGAGATCTAGAAGGTCGTCCAGATTGCTTGTTAGCGAGTCTGTCAAACTTAGTTTTGAGGTTTTGGATTGAAGCTTGATGATTTTTGGCTACTGTTTCGAGTTGAGTTTTGAGGTCCATGAATGTTTCTTTGACAAAAGCGTTGGTTGATTGTCGAGATTTCATGAAATCATTAAATTATCTTTGAAGATCGTACAGTTTGTCATCGGTGTTGGATCGGTAGTTGTCTCGATTGTAATCATTCCGTTCGTTTGAGCGCCAATTATCACGATTCGAGTCTCGGTCGCGGTAATCATTGTAAAAACGAGTCTTATGGAATATTTGCATGAATTTAGCTTCTTTTTCATGGGACATAGGTATGTCATCATCGTTAAGATCGGGTGTTGGTTTTTTGCTCGAGATTGGAGTTCTTTGTACTAAGCATCCATTTTTATGGTCATGGCATCCATTCGAGCCATAATTTTGTCAGTGTCGGTATTCCTGCTACCTTCATCGGTGAAAGTAACGGTTTTCTTAAGAGATGATTTGGTTTTTTGATTTTTAGCCCAATCGAGCTTAAGTAAGACTTTATCTTCAAGAAGCTGATAAGCTTGATTTGGTGTTTTATAGAGGAAAATATCACCAGTTGCGGCATTTAGAACTTCTTGGGTTATTTCGCTGAGACCATGATAAAAGATTTTGATAATATTAGCTTTGGACAGATTGTGACCATGACAGTTTTGGAGCATTTCTTTCATACGAAGCCAAGCATCGGTTAGAGATTCGTTTTCATGTTGAGAAAAGGCTCGGATTTCTTCGAGGAGTCAGTCGAAAAGATCTAAGGGAAAGAATCGGCTAATGAAATCAGTTTGAAGTGCATCTCACGTTTCAATAGTTCCTTCGTTGAGTTCGTCCATCCATGTTTTTGCCTCTCCATTAAGTGATAGGGGAAACATCATCAGGCAGACAGCTTCATTCTCGGTATCTCTGTATTTAAACATATCACAGATTCCGATGAATTCATAAATGTGTTTATGAGGATCGGTTTTGGTTCTACCATCAAATTGGTTTCCTTTGACGAGAGTCAAGTGGTTACCTTTAATAGCAAAATCGTTAGCGGTTTCAGGAATAGTGATTGCGGAACCGAGAGTCGGAGCGACAATACGGTCGGCAGCCCACATGGGGTTCATCATCCATTGGATCGTAATTTCGAAGAATATCAAGAAAGTGACGAAAGTAATTGATGTTGAGAATTGGCAGATAGATAATTCTCGGGTGTTGTGGTGGATTGTTTCTTTGATCGTATGGAACTCTTCTATTTTGTCGACGAAGTCTTCGATTCAGAGTGCGTTCAGGTTCGGGTAAAGGTTCAACAAGTTCAGAATTGGAAGCACGTGTATGCATCCAAAGGAGAAATTTGTTTGGGTTAGTTTGCCAGAAAACTGTACGGTGATTTTTGAAAAAGAGGGGGAGTTAAAGTAATTTTCCAGAGTTGACTATAGAATAGCTTAAAAATCCCTGGCAGCGGCGCCAAAAACTTTGATGTGTTTCAAAAGCTTTAAATTTATAATGACTGCAAATACCAATTTTATTATAGGGAAACACACTAGTAAAAGTATAACCCATGTATGTATTATAATCTTTTTAGGTAAGACCAGGTCATCCACAGGGATTTGAGTAGTATTCAAATAATCAAAATAGAATAGACTTTAACAATTTTGTAAATAACTTTTTACTAGTGATAATAAAGATGACTACTCAGATAGTTGAAAATAATTCATATGTGTTGGAAATGATTAAGACCTCGAAGATGGAATCTTTAACTTATAAAAATGATTTCTCTTTAGAAAACATTTTCACAAATTAACTTGATTAACTCAACACTTATATTTAGTTAACTAGACCAAATGTGTCACTTAAATAATCCAGTTTCTAATATATGAAAGCTTATTTTGTTTATCAGTTTATGAAAGTGGATTTCTCGACACAGACATTAAAGATCATAGACAAATCTTTAAAACCACATAGATCATAATGGGTCTTTCGACCTATACCGATATGATTATATAATCTAAGATTGATAAGCAAAACCTATAAGATAGGATATAATAGGTTCACAACATAAGCTTAAGATTAAAGAGATCACGATCATGCCAAACACTTATTCATTATCATAACATCACCGAGTAGTCATAAGAGATTTAGCCTCTCATGGCTAAGGAATTCATAACATAGCTTGATTTGATAACAAACTTCATTCTTTTACTAAAGTAGTATGATGTTCTTCTTTTTTCGTTCTCGTTTATTTGTGATCTTAATCTCTAAAAGGGTTATGGTGTTTATGATTGGTGGATGATTTGGGAAGGATTGGATGAGGTATGTGTGAAGATGAGATGAATGGAATTGTAACACCCCCAACTTGGGTCACAACAGAATACGGGTCTGGGGGTGGTACTTCATAGATCAATAGCACAAGATATATATAAGAACGATCATTTAAAATTCGTTTAAACTGATACATTGGATTTAACAAATTGTTGTACATAAGTCTGAAACTTCACTTGTTCATGTTCAAAATACAAAGATTTTAGTCCATAACAAAGATATCCCTAAAATGTAATGCAACCAAATCTTTAATGCATACGACTTCTAAAATAATGACCACCAATGTATCCATGGTCTTGTACCTTATTAATCTCTTGAGAAAACATTGCTTAAAACGTCAACAATAATGTTTGCCACTTTATTCAAGGCAACGTAAAATTTCAAGTGTGTATAAAACAATGATTACGATTACTCTAAGTTCATGAAACAGCTGCGTAGACTCATATATATGCCACTTTATTCAAGGCACCGTAAGTGTTCGTGTTCATCTAATTGTTATCCTCCGACATGCTATAACGTTCGTTTGCCCGGTGATAGCTAATCACCCGAACGGGGTGTCACACCCGAATAGATCTATTTTATAATATTCGCGCTTACCCTCCAAGTAATTCACAATTCAATCCGCTTAAGCTAATCCGTAATCATTTGGGTAAAAGTTAAGTAATGTCCTTGTTTTCAAAAATAAAGTGAAACAAGCAATGTATTTTGCCCCAAAATAAGTACTTGAGTATGTAGACCAGTTTGTAAAACGAATTGTAAATGCACATGTAATAAATTCAAACCCATCATGTAAATGAAGTTGGTAACAAGCATGTTCTCACCCCAAAAGTTGTAAAGTATATTGTAAAACAAGTAAAATGTGGGGCTATAAACTCACCTTGAGTGAATGGATAACAAGTATATCAGAAAATGCGTCACGTAAGTGTCCGAATGCAACCTAATTAAGTATAGGTCGTATGAGTACTAAGTACTTTGAATAACTAAGACCATATATAATTCTATATAGCTACATCACCATCTAATTGTATTTGTGAAATCATATTTATAAAGTAAAAACGTTTATAAATATCTCTTTAGTAAAAACGGCGTAACTTTCTCGTTTTAAGTCCGTTTTGTACGTTTCTTATGTCCACGCTTTCATATTAAGACGAGGTATCAAAATATTACATTTTCATATTTTCAACCCACTGGTGAACAGTACTTTTTACTGTTCATACACTTTTATAAATTTATTTTTATAAATTTAATTATCGTAAACCTCATAAAAGTCATATCTTATTCGTTTTAACTCTGATTTTAGTGATTCTTTCGAGCACGTCTTCGTAATTAAAAGTTTTATCTAACTAATGTATTTGAGATGAATAGTGATTTTACTGTTCATAGTTTATAAAATTATTTTTATAAACTTTAATTATCGCAAACATGAGAAATCCATAACTCCTTCGTTATTGATCAAAAAATTATGATTCTTAATGTTTTGGAATCCTAAAAATATGTACTTTCTGAGAAAAATAACCAATCATTTATATCAGAGGTGAATTGTAATAAGTTTTTATAAAATTTCTTTTATAAAAGCGTTTATTATCGTATAACTTGCAAATGTCGTATCTCCTTCGTTATAAATTGGTTTTTCGAGTTCTCTACATGCCTACGATCCTTGTAACATGTAGTATTTTATAAAAATATAAAATAAAACATTATTTTTTGAATTTGATCAGACCCTTGAAGACTTTTAGATAAAATGTGTTCAAACTTGTTTTATAGGTTTTTAGCTTAGTACACTTGTTACAATTCCTCTACAACACAATATATCACATGTCTCATATGTATTAGGTCCTTTAGTCCATTACTTGTACAAGTATTGTCCATGATAACAAGATCTCACAACACTTTTACTTATAAACTTAATAAGTAAGTTTTAAAATCATTAACTTATATATACTTTTTATAGGTAAACCAACACTTGGATAATGCTTATACTCCCATTATGACATGTCCTCAACATCAATATAACATATGAAAAAGTTCATCAAACCATGAACAAGTGTAAAAATCCATTTTACTTATTAATAAGTTTCCTAGATGGTGATTAACTATACAAACATCATATATGCATAAAATCACAAATGTAAAGAGATTAGGGTTTTTGGATAACCTTAGTATGATGTATGGTGATGAACAACAAGATCTAAACCCTAGTTTAGATATTATACCCAAGCTTTCAATACTTAGAAAACCTTAAATCCAAAGAAACCCTAATCTTGATTCCTTGCTTGCTTAACCCTTTTAAACTCTAAACTAAACCTTCAAACATTCTTGTAATACCTTAAATATGTTGTTATAACACTTGTATATGTTGTAAATAAAATTTTATGAATTATGTGTGTTTGTGTTTGGCCGTGGGTTATAAGGCACAAAAAGAGAGAGGATTTTGCTAGACATTGCTAAGTGAAAAGATACAAGTGAAATGCTAGGAATATGATCACTTAAATACTAGAAATATCTAGGAACAAGATCCATAGAATTAGGGAAAATGGGATGGGCTTGTGTAAGAATGGTATGAAGTTTGCTTGATGTAAGAATAGTTGGTATGGTGTAAAAGAGTTTGCTTGAAAGCTTATACAACATGTGTGATATTTAGAACAAGTTAAAATAAATATCTTCCTTGTGTATTTATCCCTATATCCGGACACATATACTTATAAATAAGGAATTGGTATAATTTTTAAGTATTGGGTATAATTATGGGTATTTGTTGAAGCGTAGATGAGTTTTGGTGGTTCCATTTATGCCTAAACATATTTTGTCGCAAAACGTAAACACTTTACGTAACCAATAAAAATAAAATATGCAAAGTTAATAATTATCCTCTAAATAGTTATCTAACACTTGCTTGACGTAAACATTTAATTGTTTGATATCTGTTTACGTTGGTTGTTGATTTTTAGTTTACGCTATTAAAATTAAAAGCAAACGTGTAAAAGTTTAAAATAAATAATTGAATATTTATTGACGTAACAGATGTAATTGTTACAGTCTCCCCGTGTTAAAAGAATTTCATCCTGAAATTTAGTTTGAGTTGCCTCCCGGAATGGTGTTAATGAAGAGGTGTGTATAAGAAATCTTTTTTTATAGGTGAACAGTAACCTAACGGTTGTGAACAGTGTCCCAACGGCTATGAACAGTAACCCCAACGGTTACTTCTGCCCTTTAAATACAAAATTTTTATCCTCCATTTCTCCATACAACACTTAATCTTTCACTTACATTTCTCTTATCCAAACATCTTAAAATGTTGCATATCATCACACTCTTGGCGATGGCGAGCGCGATAGCACTCGGCATTTATCTTGCCTACGTCCCATACGAAGAAGAATTTCAGTATTTGGCCTTTATTCTAGCAATTCTCGCGCCCATTATCGTCCTTGCTATTGGCGTGGATCTCTTTTAGAAGGAATAGATATTATTGTTAGGGGAGGGTTGTAATAAAACTTGTATTTCCTTTTTGTTCTTATGTAATCTTATTTCTAAGATAATAAATGGATGTTGTGGCAATAAATATATTTGTTATTTTTATTTATGTCTTTCAAATATTTCGTTACCATGCGTAGTAACTCGTCTGTGTTCCCTTTTAAATTGCTTTAACTTGAGCGTTCATGATTAGTAACGTTGGTTTAATATTTATTATCGTGACCATGGCTCGATTTCTAGTAGGCTTATTCATCCCCTTTGGCTTAACGCGTCAGTTATAACTTTTTTTTGATGATGTCTACTTTATATAGTAAGGTGGTGTAAGAGTTTACTTAGTTATTATGATTGTTAGTTTGGTTCCTTGTGATAAATACATTTTATGAATACGTACACAAAACTTGATATAAATAGAAAGTTGTTTCTTGACAAGAAGTTTTAAGGTGACTACTCTCAGCATGGGCATGGTCCTTCTTGAATTATATATAGGTGATCAGGCTATGTATATTTAAGGATTAACGATGCCATGCTAATTTTTGTCAAAATAGTGTTATGATTTTAGAATGGCTTACATGAATGATTAGAGAATTGAAGTAGATTGGGAAAAAATTCAAAATACATAGATTTGATAGATAATTTGAAATCGTTCAGTACAATGAAAATTTAAGAGGAAGTGCAATGAGATTCTTAAAGGACATAGAGTCTACGAGAGTTCCAACTTAAGTTTTACTAGGTAATAGGTCTCTCATTGGATGTTGATGTTAGACGTCGCGGCGCTAGAGTGTCCACGAGATTTTCCTTTCTAGTACATGTTCACACAGTTCTGAAACTTCACTATCGTACAATTACTCTTGTAGTGTCCCACACCTCCACACCCATAACAGGTAACTTCAGCTTTCTCTCCTGACACTATGGACCTTTGTTTCACTCTCGGGACTGGGATCCTACAATCTCTTGCTTGGTGACCCCTTAGTTTGCAATTGCCATATTTTTTTGTACACTGGCCAATGTGGTAAAAATTATACCTGTTACACCATGGTAGATTTCTAGCATAGTCTTCTTTGTTGCTTAGCCTAATAGTGTGTGCTCTAAACACCTTATGTTCTTTGTTTTGTTGTTGGCTAAAGCTTCCATTGTGGTCACCTTCCCACTTCCTTTTGTTACTAGCATTCCCTGCTACTTTGTTTTCCCGCTGTTTGGTCTGGTTTATTGACTCATAGATAGCAATAGCCTCGATAGCATTAGCCACTCGTTGGGCTACAATCTGTTCGATTTCCTCAATGCTCATCCCTTGATTCGTAGTTGTCATTGTTCTTCAAAATTAGAGGGGTAATAAAATAAGATTAGTTTAGTTATTTAAGTCGTGTTCTGAAGGTGGAATGTTGCGAGATGATATGTTAAAGTTGTGTAAGAGTTTTTTTTGACCGTCGCGTTATTCGTAATGTTTTGAGAATGTTCTAGTATTCATATAAATAACCCTTATATAAGTAATTTGTAGAGTATGTATGAAAGAATGTAAAAACATCTTTGTATATATAAGCAAGACCCTTGTATATATTTTATATATATATATATATATATATATATATATATATATATATGTTAGTCCCTCATAGGTTTTTTAAACAAAATTTTTAAAAAAAATTTTAAAACGTACTATAATATGAACACGTATATGAATCATGTAAGCATCTAGCATGACCAACTAATGCAACAAAGAGTGTGTGTATGTCCCATTAAAACCCTTTTGTATGATGCAATGTTTGTAAAATGGTTATAGTCTAGGTAAAATGCAACCTAGTTCTCTATAACCTTGGCTCTGATTACCAATCTTTAACACCCCCAAAAATGGGTCGCATCGGAATATGTTTTCGGGAGCGTTACTTCATAATACCATTGCTCAAGTCATGAGAGAACGACCTCTAACTGTATCGTTTGAAAAGAAATCTTGAATTTTTTTTTAGACTCTAATACACATCACATAAGCCAAGCATCTATTTCACCTGAGAAAAACATGCTTAAATTGTGTCAACATAAAGTTGGTGAGTTCATAGGTTTTTGTAAGTATAAATGTTGAACCAGAGTTTTATAAAGTATGTATGACCGTTTCAATCCTTAAATGTTCACTAAAACGTATGTATTAATGTTGTAAATCAAAGAGTTGTAAAGTATGCATGACCATTTCAATCCCCAAATAGTCACAAAAGTATAAGTATAGTTGGACCACCATTGTTCAAGTATGTATTGCCACTTTATTCAAGGCAACGTAAAATTTCAAGTGTGTATAAAACAATGATTACGATTACTCTAAGTTCATGAAACTGCTGCGTAGACTCATATATATGTCACTTTATTCAAGGCACCGTAATTGTTCGTGTTCGTGTAAATGTTATGCTCCGACATGCTATAACGTTCGTTTGCCCGGTGATAGCTAATCACCCGAACAGGGCTGTCACACCCGAATAGATCTATTTCACAACATTCGCGCTTACCCTCCGAGTAATTCACTGTTCAATCCGCTTTAGCTTATCCGTAATCATTTGGGTAAAAGTAAAGTAATGTCCTCGTTTTAAAAAATAAGTAAAACAAGCAATGTATTTCGTCCCAAAATAAGTAATTGAGTATGTAGACCAGTTTGTAAAACGAATTGTAAATGCACATGTAATGAATTCAAACCAATCATGTAAATGAATTTGGTAACAAGCATGTTCTCACCCCAAAAGTTGTAAAGTATATGTAAAATAAGTAAAACGTGGGGCTATAAACTCACCTTGAGTGAGTGAATCGATAATGCAAATCACTCAGAAAATGCGTCATGAATATGCCCGAATGCAACCTAATTAATTATAGGTCGTATGAGTACTAAGTACTTTGAATAACTAAGACCATATATAATTCTATATAGCTAGATCACCATCTAATTGTATTTGTGAAATCATATTTATAAAGTAACAACGTTTATAAATATCTATTTAGTAAAAATTGCGTAACTTTCTCGTTTTAAGTCCGTTTCGTATGTTTCTTATGTCCATGCTTTCGTATTAAGACGAGGTATCAAAATATTACATTTTCATATTTTCAACCCACTGGTGAACAGTGCTTTTTACTGTTCATGCACTTTTATAAATTTAATTATCGTAAACCTCATAAAAGTCATATCTTATTCGTTTTAACTCCGATTTTAGTGATTCTTACGAGCACGTCTTCGTAATTAAAAGTTTTATCTAACTAATGTAATTTTTAAAAATGTATCTGAGATGAATAGTGATTTATACTGTTCATAGTTTATAAAATTATTTTTATAAACTTTACTTATCGCAAACATGAGAAATCCATAACTCCTTCGTTATTGATCGAAAAATTATGATTCTTAATGTTTTGGAATTCTAAAAATATATACTTTCTGAGAAAAATATCTTTTATATTAGAGGTGAATTGTAATAAGTTTTTATAAAATTTCTTTTATAAAAGCGTTTATTATCGTATAACTTGCAAATGTCGTATCTCTTTCGTTATAAATCGGTATTTCGAGTTCTCTACATGCCTATGATCCTTGTAACATGTAGTATTTTATAAAAATATAAAATAAATACAATATTTTTTGAATTTGATCAGACCCTTGAAGATCTTTACATAAAATGTGTTTAAACTTGTTTTTATAGGTTTTTAGCTTAGTACATTTGTTACAAGTCCTCTACAACACAATATATCACATGTCTCATATGTATTAGGTCCTTTAGTCCATTACTTGTCTAAGTATTGTCCATGATAACAAGATCTCACATCACTTTTTCTTATAAACTTAATAAGTAACTTTTTAAATCACTAACTTATATATACTTTTTATAGGTAAACCAACACTTGAATAATACTTATACTCCCATTATAACATGACCTCAACATCAATATAACATATGACAAAGTTCATCAAACCATGAACAAGTGTAAAAATCCATTTTACTTGTTAATAAGTTTCCTAGATAGTGATTAACTATACAAACATCATATATGCATAAAATCACAAATGTAAAGAGATTAAGGTTTTTAGATAACCTTAGTACGATGTATGATGAAGAGAAACAAGATCTAAACCCTAGTTTAGATATTATACCCAAGCTTTCAATACTTAGAAAACCCTAAATCCAAAGAAACCCTAATCTTGATTCCTTGCTTGCTTAACCCTTTTAAACTCTAAACTAAACCTTAAAACCTCCTTGTAATACCTTAAATATGTTGCTAGAACACTTGTATATGTTGTAAATAAAATTTTATAGATTGTGTGTATGTGTTTGTGTTTGGCCGTGGGTTATAAGGCACAAAAAGTGAGAGGATTTTGCTAGACTTTGCTAAGTGAAAAGATACAAGTGAAATGCTAGGAATAAGATCATTTAAATACTAGAAATATCTAGGAACAATATCCATATAATTAGGGAAAATGGGATGGGCTTGTGTAAGAATGGTATGGAGTTTGCTTGATGTAAGAATAGTTGGTATGGTGTAAGAAAGTTTGCTTGAAAGCTTATACAACATGTGTGATATTTAGAGCAAGTTAAAATAAATATCTTCCTTGTGTATTTATCCCTATATCCGGCCATATATACTCCTAAATAAGGAATTGGTATAATTTTTGAGTATTGGGTATAATTGACAGGGTATATGCGTTGAAGCTTAAGATGAGGTTTTGGTGGTTCCGAGAATGCCCTAAACGTATGTTTTTGCACGAAACGTAAACACTTACGAAACAAATAAAAAATAAAAACGAAAAGTAATAATTATCCCTGTTTAGAATGAGTTATCTGACACTTGCTTGACGTAAACATTTAATTGTTTGATATCCATTTGCGTTGGTTGTTGATTTTTAGTTTACGCGATTTAACTTAACGATTAAAATTAAAAGCAAACGCGTAGAAGTTAAAAATAAATAGTTGAATATTTATTGACGTAACAAATGTGAAAAATGTGAATTGTTACAGTCAGCCCATGTTAAAAGAATTTCGTCCTGAAATTTAGTTTGAGTTGCCTCCCGGAATGGTGTTAAAGAAGAGGTGTGTGCAAGAAATCTTTTCTTTTTTTATAGGTGAACAGTAACCCAACGGTCGTGAACAGTGTCCCAATGGCTATGAACAGTAACCCCAACGGTTACTTCCTCCCTTTAAATACCAAATTTTTATCCTCCATTTCTCCATACAACACTTAATCTTTCACTTACATTTCTCTTATCCAAACCTCTCAAAATGTTGCATATCATCACACTCTTGGCGATGGCGAGTGCGATAGCACTCGACATTTATCTTGCTTACGTCCCATACGAAGAAGAATTTCAGTATCTGGCCTTTATTCTAGCGATTCTTGTGCCCATCATCATCCTTGGTATTGGCGTGGATCTCTTTTGGAAGGAATAGATATTATTGTTAGGGGAGGGTTGTAATAAAACTTGTATTTCTTTTTTGTTCTTATGTAATCTTATTTCTAAGATAATAAACGGATGTTGTGGCAATAAATCTATTTGTAATTTTTATTTATGTCTTTCGAATATTTTGTTACCATGCGTAGTAACTCGTTTGTGTTCCCTTTTAAATTGCTTTAACTTAAGCATTCAAGATTAGCGACGTTGGTTTAATATTTATTGTCGCGACCATGGCTCGATTTCTAGTGGGCTTATTCGTCCCCTTCGGCTTAACACATCAGTTATAACTTTTTTTTATGATGTCGACTTTATATAGTAAGGTGGTGTAAGAGTTTACTTAGTTATTATGATTGTTAGTTTGGTTCCTTGTGATAAATACATTTTATGAATACGTACACAACATCAACTTTCAATATAAATAAAAAAAATTGTTTCTGATAAGAAGTTTTTAAGTGACTACTCTCATCATTTGCATGGTCCCCTTCCTGAATTATACATAGTGATCAGCTATGTATATTTGATGACTAACGAAATTACTGCTATTTTTTTTCTTAAAATAGTGTTAGGATATTTTAGTAATGCATAACATGAATGATTAGAGAATTAGAGTAATTGCTGGAGAATTTCAAAATACATAGGATTTTGATAGGATAATTTTAAATCTTCATACAACGAATATTTAAGAGGAAGTACATGAGATTCTTAAACGGACATAGTGTCACTACAAGAGTTTCAACGTAAGTTTTTACTAGATAATCAGTAAATCTCTCATAAGATGTTGATGTTAGACGTCGCGGGTTGCTAGAGTCTCATGAGCTTTTTTCTTTCCAGTACATGTTCACAACGGTTCGTGAATCTTCACTAGCAGAAAATTACACTTGTAGTGTCCCCCAGACCATCCACACCCATAAAAGTAACGTTCACTTTCTTCTGAAACTACGGACCTTTGTTTCGCTCTCGGGACTGGGATCCTACAATCTCTTGCTTGGTGACCCCTCAGTTTGCAATTGCCACATTTTTCTACACACTGGCCAATGTGGGATGAAAGAATTGCACCTGTTACACCAAGGAAGATCTTTCCACATAGTCTTTCGCCTTTTTGCTTAGTCCTAACAGGTGTGTTTCCTAAACACCTTATAGACACATTTGTTTTGTTTATTAGGCTAAACTTCCCATGTGTGGTCACCTCCCCCTTCCTTTTGTTACAAACATTCCTTTGCTACTTTGTATATCTGCTGTTTGTCTGGTTTATTGACTCATAGATAGCAATAGCCTCGATAGCATTACCACCCATTTGGTCTACAATATGTTTAAGCTTTTCCTCATGCTTATCCATGATTCGCAGTTGCCAATTGTTCTTCAAAAAATAGAGGGTAATAAAAAAGATTATTAATTGATCATAATTCTGTCTTCGAAGGTGGAGAGTTGCGAGATAATATTTTAAGTTGTGTAAGAGTTTTTGGACCATCATGTTATTCGTAATGTCTTAAGAAATGTTCTAGTATTTATATAGATAACCCTTATATAAATAATTGTAGAGTATGTGTGAAAGAATGTAAACACATCTTTGTATATATATATGTAAGACCCTCATAGTAATATACGTACTATAATATGAACACGTATATGAATCATGTAAGCATCTAGTATGACCAACTAATGCAACAAACAATGTGTGTATGTCCCGTTACAACCTTGTATAATGCAATGTTTGTAAAACGGTTATAATCTAGGTAAAATACAACATAGTTTTCTATAACCTTGGCTCAAGATTACAATTTGAAATACCTCCAAAAATGGTTCAAGTGGAATAAGTTCCGGAAGCGGTACCTCAAAATACCATTTGCTCAATCATGAAAGAAAGACCCTAACTATGTCAGTTTGGAAAAGAATCTTGAATAGTTTTTATACTCCAATGCAACATCACCTGAAAAGCCAAGCATCTATTTCACCTGAAAAAAACATCTTTAAAATGAAACCATAAAGTCTTGGTGAGTTCATAGTTTTTATAAGTAAAAAAAGTTGAACCAGAGTTTACTGTAAAGTATATAATGTACCGTTCATTCCTTAAATTTCACCCAAACGAAACCGTATTAATGTTGTAAATCAAAGAGTTTTAAAGTATGCATGACCATTTCAATCCCCAAATAGTCACAAAAGTATAAGTATAGTTGGACCACCATTGTTCAAGTATGTATTGCCACTTTATTCAAGGAAACGTAAAATTTCAAGTGTGTATAAAACAATGATTACGATTACTCTAAGTTCATGAAACTGCTGCGTAGACTCATATATATGCCACTTTATTCAAGGCACCGTAAGTGTTCGTGTTCGTATAATTGTTGTGCTCTGACATGCTATAACGTTCGTTTGCCCGGTGATAGCTAATCACCCGAACGGGGCTGTCACACCCGAATAGATCTATTTTATAACATTCGCGCTTACCCTCCAAGTAATTCACAGTTCAATCCGCTTAAGCTAATCCGTAATCATTTGGGTAAAAGTAAAGTAATGTCCTTGTTTTCAAAAATAAAGTGAAACAAGCAATGTATTTCATCCCAAAATAAGTAATTGAGTATGTAGACCAGTTTGTAAAACGAATTGTAAATGCACATGTAATAAATTCAAACCCATCATGTAAATGAAGTTGGTAACAAGCATGTTCTCACCCCAAAAGTTGTAAAGTATATGCAAAACAAGTAAAACGTGGGGCTATAAACTCACCTTGAGTGAATGGATAACAAGTATATCAGAAAATGCGTCACGTAAGTGTCCGAATGCAACCTAATTAAGTATAGGTCATATTGAGTATCTAATACTTATTGAATAACCTAAACCATATCTCAACAATTCTATATAGCTACATAAACCATCTAATTGTATTTGTGAAATCATATTTATAAAGTAAAAAACGTTTACATAAATATCATTAGTATAAACGTCGTAACTTTCACGTTATTACGTCCATTTCGTACGTTTCTTATGAGCCACCAACACATTTCATATTAAGATGAAGGTAATCGCAAATATGTATATTTCATAATTTCACCCAATGTGAATACGCACTTTCTTACTGTCTTTACACTTTTCTATAAATATAATTATCGTAACAACCTCAAAAAGTACTTAACTTTATTCGTTTTAACTCCGATTTAGACTGATTCTTCGATCACTTCTCGCGTAATAAAAGATTTATCTAACTAATGTATTTTTGAAAAATGTATCTGAGCTGAATAGTGATTTTTACTATTCATGGTTTATAAAATTAATTTTATAAATTTTAATTATCGCAAACATGAGAAATCCATAACTCCTTCCGAATTGAATGAAATTATGATTCTTAATATTTTACGAACCTAAAAATAATGTTACTTTATGAGAATAAACTACCATCCTTATATCAGAAGGTGAATGTAATAAGTTTTTATAAAAGTTCTTTAAAAGTGTTTATTATCGTATAACTTTCCAATTCGTATCTCCTTCGTTATATAATCATGTTTTTCGAGTTTCTCTCATCACCTACCGATCCTTTGTAATATGTTGTATTTTAAAAGAATATAAAAATAAATACATATTTTTTCGAATTCTGAATCATACCCTTGAAAGATTTTTATATAAAATGTGTTTTAACTTGTTTTTATAGGGTTTGTACTAGCTTAGTACACTTGTTGCAAGTCCTCTACAACACAATATATCACATGTCTCATAGTATAGGTTTCTTTTCCATTACTGTCCCAGTAATGTCCATGATAACTAGATCTCACAACACTTTACTTATAAACTTAAGTAAGTATCTTTTTACATCATTAACTTATACTATACTTTTTATAGGTAAACCACACACTATGAATCAATACTTTATACTTCTCATTATAACATCATCCTCAACATCAATATAACATATTAAAAAGTTCATCAAACCATGAAGAAGTGTAAAAAACCATTTACTTGTTAATAGTGTTCCTAGAGGTGACATTACAACCTATATACAAACATCAATATGCAGAAAAATCACAGATGTAAAAAGATTAGGGTTTTTAGATAACCTTATTATTATGTATGGTGATGAACAACAAGATCTAAACCTTAGTTTAGATATTATACCCAAGCTTTCAATACTTAGAAAACGCTAAATCCAAAGAAACATAACTTAATTGCCTTGCATGCTACCCTTTTAAACCCTCTAACTAAACCTTCAAACCTTCTTGTAATACCTTAAATATGTTGCTTGAACACGTGTATATGTTGTAAATAAAATTTTATGGATTGTGTGTATGTGTTTGTGTTTGCCCTTGGGTTAAAAGCACCAAAAAAGAAAGGGGGGGGGGGGGGGGGGGGCGGGGGGGGGGGGGAAAAAAAAAAAAAGAAAAGAAAACACATAAAAAGAAAGAGGTTTATGCTAGACTTTGCTAAGTGAAAAGTATACATGTGAAGATGGCTAGAGATAGGACACTTAAAAACTAGAAAACTTAGGAACAATATCCATAGAATTAGGAAAAATGGTATGTGGCTGTGTAAAGAATGTATGAGTTTGCTTGATGTAAGAATAGTTGGTATGGTGTAAGAGAGTTTGCTTGAAAGCTTATACAACATGTGTGATATTTAGAACAAGTTAAAATAAATATCTTCCTTGTGTATTTATCCCTATATACGGCCATATATATTTATAAATAAGGAATTGGTATAAAATTTGAGTATTGGGTATAACTGTGGGTATTTATTGAAGCGTAGATGAGTTTTGGTGGTTCCGTGAATGCCTAAAAGTATTTTGTCACGAAACATAAACACTTTACGTAACCAATAAAAATAAAATGTGAAAAGTTAATAATTATCCTCTAAATAATTATCTAACACTTGCTTGACGTAAACATTTAATTGTTTGATATCCGTTTGCATTGGTTGTTGATTTTTAGTTTTATCACATTTAACACAAACGATTAAAATTAAAAGCAAACGCGTAGAAGTTTAAAATAAATAGTTGAATATTTATTGACGTAACAGATGTGAAAAATGTGAATTGTTACAGTGTTTCTTGCAAATATTGAGAGTACGGAATAATATTGCTATCACTTTTATCTCATTATCTGTAACATCCACAACTAGTGTTTGTTCAAAATCTTGCATTGCATGCACACTTTGATTTTCTATATCATGATGGGGGGGGGGGGGGGGGGGAGATAGGTCTTCAGAATGGGGTATCTCTGAGATAACGTCCGAAACCATAGTTGAAATATTGGCCATGAATAAAACGCTTTTTGCATTCGAGATATCATCACAGTCAGAATCATAAGTATCAAGATCCTCAGTCTGAAAAGCAGCATTGTTTGGAATGATTGTCTGAACAACTTGACCGTTTGGAACCCCTGGATCTGCAAGAAATACGAGTTGCTCTTCATCTAAAATTTATCTAGCTTCCTGAGCTTCAGCTAACATTGCTTTATCCTTATAACATGTTGCATTCCTTAGTTGCTTAGGCTGAGTGCATTGCCTAACCATATGTCCTTCACCTTGACAGTTGTAGCATTTAACAACCCTTGCCTATCCACTTGCATTGTTTCCCCCAGAACTAGTAGCATTACACTTATAACTAGTACCAGAATAACTTTGCCCTTGTCTCCCCTGAACTTGTTGCACTATAACCCTTCCATCTTGAATAGTGGCTTGGTTTCTTGGATTCGAGGAAGTTCTAAGTTGATTATTGGTTGAGGGGAACCTTAAGGAAGCTACAGCTATTAGAAAAGTCATTGCCTTGTTGAGACAAGCAATTAGATCATCTCCTGGAGAGAATACCAGAATAGCAAGACCTGAGTCCACAAGAGGTGACTTAGTCATAGGTTGTGTAGAAACTTGAGGTGATTGATAAGCAATTTGTGGAACAGATGAGGTTTAATGATTCATTTGAGACTGATGTGGATATGATGGTGGAACGAATGAATGATTGAATTGAGGTTGTGATGGATAAGTAGATGAGTAATATTGAGTGGGATGAATTGAACCATGTTGAAGCTGAGGATTATTGTATGAAGATTGATAAGTGTTGAAGTGAAGTGGTGTCATCTGCTGATTTGCAACAAATGCAAGTGGATCTGGATTGTGTTCACGCAGAAGACGGATTTCATTTGCATGGAGTTCGTGTTGTTTAAGATATGCATGAAGCTGATCAAAGTTGGTAGTATGCAAATCTTTTACAAGCTTGACATCAGTCACAAACTTACTCTATTCAGGCGGAAGACTGTTTAAGAACTTGGTATTAACTTGAAATTGCTCCATTTTCATGTTGTAAATGTTTATGTCATTAATCAGCTGAGTGAATCTCAAGTAATACTTATGAAGTGTTTCCCTCTTTATGTGAGTAAACTTATCAAATGCATCATACAGTTTACACTCTCTTTCTTGCTTAGTCAAAGAGGTACCTTGCATTAGTAATTAAACTATGTCCTATAAATCCTTGGCAACTCTGTGATGATTAATAAGTGAATAGATATCAGCTGGTAGACCTTGAAGAATGATATTGGTTGCCTTCATATCATAATTAGCTTGAATTTTCTCAGCAGCAGATAATTCAGCATATTTCTTTGTTCTGGTCACCCCATTCTCTTCAACAGTAGGCCAAATGAGTGGATCGTGTTCAACTAATTCAAGTATCATTCTTTCGTGCTCTCCGTTTTGCATGTACAATTCCATTATACTTTTCCACGAATCATACAGGTCCTTGTCCAATATTGGTGGACGATTGTCAGCACCGGAGAGTATCATGTACTCAACAAGAGTATTCTTTTGTCCAATTGGAATAATTGAATCTATTTTAATGTGATAAGATAAAAGATGATCGTACAGTGATTGGAGATTATTGTGTTAAAGTGAGGTTTGATTAATGAAGTTGAGTCTATGGAATACACGGGATTTTATAATTCTTGATAAAACCGAGAAATTAAGTTTTCATGGGATTTTACAAATCAAAGAACAACCGTATAGTTCACCTAATGAAAGCGTATAGTTCTCCCAAGTAAAGCGTATAAGTCACCCAAGCAAATGATGTATAAATCGCCTGAAGAAAAGAACGTATAAATCGCCTTTGGGAATTAACGTATAAATCGTCCTTGGAACTTACGTATAAATCGCCTTTGGAAATTAACATATAAATCACCCTTGGAATTTATGTATAAATCGCCTTTGGATATAACGTATAAATCTCCGTATAAATCGCCTTTAGAAGAAATGTATAAATCGCCTTTGGAAGAAACGTATAAATCACCTAAAGAATTAACGTATAACTCGCCTTTGTAATTAACGTATAAATCGCCTGAGTAATTAACACGTACAATTCGCCTGATGAGAAAACGTATAATTCGCCTGACCAACTACGTATACTTTGCCTAAATAAAAAACATGTATACTTCGCCTTTACGTATAATTTGCCCAATACACTTCGAAACTCAAAAACCAAAGATCTTAAAAAGACCTACTTTTTGACAATTTTACCTAATTTTTCTTATACTTCTTACCTATCTAAGACTATTAGAACCTTAAAAATACAAACTTTAACATTTTTGACATGAAAATTTTGAAATCATCATTCTTGGTACAAAACCCTTTTTCTAACCAAAAAGACTCAAAAAGATGAAATTTTTATGGTTTTTTCAAAGATTTTCTTGTAAATCTAGCCTAAACGTAGATAAGTAATGAAAAAAGTTTAAAGCTTCATGGTTTTTAAACCTTCAAAAAGTGAAAACAGTGAAAACTTTTTGAATGGTTCGAACCAAGATACACGAGTAAACAAAGGTAACAAACGCACAAAAAACCTTTACAAACACCACATGGCTCTTGATACCAATTGTAGAATATCTTAACACATGAAGTATGGGATTCGTTTAGGGTTTTTAGAGAGAGAAAGAGGTGGTTGGATGAACACTTAGAGAGAGAATCAAAGAAAGAACAATTAGATTACTATATGAGAAAATGAACAACCAACACCCTCTCCATGTGTGGAGAGGGTATAAATACTTCTAGCTATGACCGGCCATGGGCTTAGTCATGGGCTTTCCATGTGTCTTTGGCCCGGTTAGCTTACTAACATTATATATGATTAATCTACAAGCTATGACTAGATATATTGGAAGTGACCGAGACTTTTTGTATTCCTAACAAAAGGGCACTTATTTCCAACTATAGTGAAGGTCCTACCTGTAGGTTTCCAAGTATATCCAATTTCACTAAACACCTTACCCGTAGGTTTCCATACTTTTCTTATTTTATTTCTTTTAGATTTAGATTTTGAACGTACATTCACATAATCCATAATGCACATATCATGATTAACATCAAACAAACATTTGTTACAGATGGCACAAATAGATTCAAACTTAGCATTTCTCACAGAATGCTTAACAAGTGTATTACTGACAGGTTCAGAAACAGAATTCATCTTATTCAAACTAGATTTAACTTTTCTAGAGTGGTCTTCTACTTTATTCTTCTGATTGCTACTTGGTGGTCACGAGATCTTATTTTTCTTTGTACTGCCTGAAGGCTTTGATCCGCTAGCACTAGTAGTAGTGTTTACTCCTGTAGAAGTCAACAAAGGCTTGTTATAATCTATGGTTCTAAGAGAATCAATCTGCTTGGGAATGTTGCTTGAAGATGTAACAGGTTCAGCAAACCTAACCTTTTTGTCCTTGTTCATTGGTGTGACATCAACTAATTACTCAAAAGGTTTCGTTAAACTAGGACATGTCTTAGAGACATAGACTAACAATTCCTAAACGTGTTAAGTAAACATGCAAGCAGATTCTAATAAAGGTTCACTAGGATTCTGTTTTCTAGCGCATTGTACATTTCCATGAAGGATGTTAGTATTTTCTATAGTCTTCTCAAGATAAACCTCATGGGCATCCCTGTTGTTCTTAAGTTTATGAGAAATAAGTTCTATGTCTAGCTTGAACATTCCTGGAGCAGTGGTGACACTAGGTTTTGAAACAACAGTATCAATAACATTTTTTCCTTTAAGTTTCCTTAATTCATTTTTCAATGTTGTAATAGCAAAAACCTTTTCTTGAAGTTGAGCATTTAAATCGAAATTTTCAACATACTTTGCATTGATTTGAGCAATTAAAGAGTCACAATGTTCTTTTGATTGAACACGTGTGTTTCTAATTGAGTCAAATTGGTCTTTGTAAATTGATTTCAAATGCTCTCGTTCTTTTCTTAAATTTTCATTTTCAGAAAGTAATTTTGCCACTCTATGCTCCAACTCAATGTTTATCGTTTCAATCTCATCAATGTCTTTCATTACATTTTCCACACTATCTTTTCCACTCAACGATTTAATCATCCTTCAACTTTCTTATGACCGTGTCCTTTTCTTGCGACTGAGCTTTCTCAATTATTTAATTTTATATATGATTAAAATGTTAGGAGATTTTGGTTTTCACGAAAATTATCCTTTTGAAAAACTTCTTGATTGAGTTGAGTTGTTAATTCTAAAGAAATGCAATGCTTTTCGAGTGTTGAATAACTTTTCAAAAGTTTATCGTAAACATATTTTTCAATCAAATCATTCCTTTTTGAGAAGCTCAGTCTCAAGTTCCAGACACTTATTGCATTCATTCACACATGACTTTTTCACATCAAGAATATCCACAGAATTCACAACAATATGCACAATTTCTTGAGACATGATTTGTTTCAGGAGTTGATCATTATCAATGCTTAGCTGTTTGATTTGAATTTCAAAAGCATTTTTGTCTACATAACACTGATCAACAGCCTCTTCCATTTGGTTAAAAATAGTTTGAACTTCAGTAATTTCATCTAAAAGAGTTCTATCAAACGCATTAAATGTGTCCTTTAAAATTTTAAGATTGGAATTATTTCAGTTACAAAACACGCTTTGGTATGTTCAAAACCCCACGCACCAGCAGTAATAGCATCGGATGTGGTTCTCTTTTTCACAACATTGTCAAAATTGGCCAGTTGATATTTTAGCTTTTTAAGACTTTCATTACCCAAACTTACCTTAGAAAGTTCACTAGGAGCTTCAATTCTAACAGGTGTATGTGGCGTAATGGGTGTTTCAGAAAAGGACGAATGTTTTAATCAGAAAGCTTGTTCTACAGACAATTCTTTTTTAGTGATAAAACATTTACCAAAATCTTCTTTTATCGTATTCAACTTTGAATAATCAATTGGAGAAATCTTAATTTTCTTTTCGATTGAAATTGGATCATTTTATTTATCAAGCATCTTTGATCGACTCACTTCTTCCAAAATCAATGTCTCTTCATCATCAATCACAGAAATCACAACATGTTCTTTAGCAATAACACTTCCATCATATAATGTTAGTTGAATCCACTGAGCTTTTTTAAGATATTGGAAGGGATTTTGTAACAGAGCTTGTTTTTGATGTTCCATCGTAAAAACTTGTGGTTTTGTTAGCATATGCATTGCTTGCGTAGATCGATACATCTTACAATATATATATTCTCAGTTCTTTATTGTGTTTTTAATAATAATTTTTTGTCAATGTACATAGAATCTTTTCTTTGATTTGTTTTGAAAACGTTAATGTTTTTGATAAAGAGATTCCTTTTTCTTTGACATGATAGTATAGAGTTTCTATTTTTTTTTTTTTTTTTTATTTTATTTTTATTTTTTTTTTTTTTTTTTTATTTATGTGTATCGATCTCCTGTAAGCCTCAAGTTTGCATTTCTATTCTGAATTAAATCATTCATTTTGAGAATCTATTAATTTGTCACGTTTATTCAATCTACCATAAGTCTTTGTTCAAAAATGGAGATCATTCTTTGTTATCTCTCAAACGCTCAGCGGTTAATGATTATTTACCACATTTTGATTTTGTCTGATTTTCCTTATCTGATAGCTACGTGATCAGTCAATTTGTTCAACCAAATTTAGACATCAAATAAATCATTAGGTGAAGAGAATTAATATCTGAATAACCGCATCTTGTGATTCTTGTAGTATTGAGAATTCAAAATTGATATTACTATCATATGTATTTATTATATTGAAAATCGTCAATATGGTTTTGTTCAGAATACTGCATCTCTTAGCACATCATGATTATTTATTTTCATTCGGATATAGATTCTGAATATGGTACTAAGAGGAGATCATTGTATCATAGCTGAAAGATTTGCCATCAGAATCGCTTTGCCGAGGATAAGTCATCACAATCTGTTCATAAGCATCCAAGTCTTTAGTTTAGAAGGCTAAATTATGAGGAATTGTTTGCTGAGCAACTAGAGCTTCTGATATTCCAGGGTCTGCTAAAAATGCAAGTTGCTCTTCATCCAATATCTGACCCGCTTCCTAAGCTTCGGCTAACATCAATTTCTCCTTAAACCATGCAGCATTCCTTGGCCTTTTTGGCTGAGTACACTGTCTCGCCATATGCCCTTCTCCTTGACAATTATAACACTTTACAACTCTTGGTTGACTGATGCATAATTTCCCCTCAAAATTTGTAGCCAATTCTTCGTTTCAGGTGCTAGTAAAAACTCTGAGATTGTCTTCCTTGAACTTGTTGAACTGTAACTCTACCATCTTGAATGGTTGCTTGATTTCTAGGATTAGACGATGTTCTGAGTTGATTGTTTGATGGTGGAAACCTTGATGCTACAGCAGACAAAAATGCCATTGCTTTGTTAATGCATTCAATCGGATCTTCTCCTTGCTAAAACATAGGAACAACGAGACTAGAGTCTAATTGGGGAAATTCAGCTTAAGATTGTTGTGTTATTGATGGAGGTATGAATGGTTGAAGGGAAAATAAGTGTTGTTGTGGATTGACTGGAGTGTGATGGTGTTGTCGATGAATGATGTTGCATAAACTGGTGTGAATTGTTGAGGAGGTGGATACATTAAAGAACCTGAATGTTGTGGTGACTGAGATGGATTGTATAGAGTTGGAGAGTTGGCTATCAATGCAAGAGGATCCGGATATCTTTCACGCGTGATAAGAACTTCATTAGCATGTCGTTCATGTTGACTAAGGTATGCATACAACTGATCATAGTTGGTGGTATACAAACTTTTAGCTAAGTTCACATCAGTGACAAACTTGCTCCATTCCGATGGAAGAGCATTTAAAAACTTGGTATTGACTTGAACTTGTTGCATTGTCATCCCAATAGTATGCATGTTATTGATCAGGTCAGAGAATCTACAGTAGTACTCATACAGTGTTTCACCCTGAACATAAGCAAACTTATCTCAAAACAAGTTGTTACAATCTGCATTCACGTTCTTGGTATGATAATTCAGTGCCTTTCATTAGCATCTTGACTCTATCCCAAATATCCTTAGCAGCCTCTTGATGGTTAACAAGTGCATACACATCGGGTGGAAGACCGTGAAGAATGATATTGGTTGCTTAAACATCACAGTCATCTTAAAGTTGTTGTGCTTTAGTGAGTTCAGAGTATTTCTTAGGTCTAGTCTACCCATTTTCTTTAATAGTTAGGTAAACCAATGGACCATTATTGATTGAATCAAGCATCACCCTACTATGTTTCTTCCCTTTGATGAATAGACGTATACGACTTGCCCATGAATCATACATTGATTTTTCAAGCATTGGAGGAAGGTTCTCAGCTCCAGCAACAATGATGTGTTCTGCCAAAGTAGTCATTTTGTTTTAATTGAAAAGTGAAATGATTAAAGATTGACTGAATAGTGATAAAGGAGGATTGTGTTAACAGATGTTGTTGTTGGTGATTAAGATTGATATTCCATGGGATTTTACAAATCTTTACTAAAACTGAGAAATCCGATTATTTCACGGGATTTTACAAAGTAAGACAAACCGTAAAAAATTAAAATCTTTTGCTGATTAATGTAATGTTTCGCTTGGAATATAACAATTTAATGTTTCGCTTGCAATGTTTCGCTTGGAATATGACGATGTAATGTTTCGCTTGAAATATGAAAATTAGACAGAGTTTCGTCTTACACAACTACGTATTTCTCTTGAATTAACAACCTGTCATAAATCGCTTGCTAACATATTTTGCTTGCTAACATATTTCGCTTGAACATATTCGCTTGACTTAAGAAAAATTAAGCAGCGTTTCGTTTCCTAGAAATGACATAAATCGCTTGAGGTCAACCTGTCATAATTCGCTAACATACATATTTCGCTTACAACATATTTTGCTTACCTACATGTTTTGCTAGCTTCAAACATGTTTCGCTACCATCAAAACATATTTCGCTAGCTTCAAATAAAAACATACTTTTTCATAAAAAATCACCAAAAACTCACCCTTTTTAGGTTTTACCTTGATTTTTCTTGCACAACTAGTTATCTTAGGCTTAGATCTTGCTTAAAAACATAAACTTTAACACTTTTAAACACAAAAATACGGGTTTGATTTTTAAAACACACAAAACCAAAAATAACTCAAAAGTAATGATCTAAACAAGATATAAACGCACACAAGCTTACGATATCACCCCATGGCGACTGATACCAATTGTAGATGTATCAAATCACTTAACAAATAAACAAGAAAGAAAATCTAGAGAGAGAAAGTGGGTTGTAGCACTTAGAGAGAGAAAGGAAAGGAAAATGTATTAAGTGAAAGAACCAAATGAACAACCAACCCTCTCCAAGGTGTAGAGAGGAGTATTTATACCTTGCTTGGGCCGGTCACTCATAAAGATGACTTATGTTGACCTGGTTAGCTTGGTAAGTTTCAAAATATTACGCTACGAGCTATTCTATAAGATATTGGTAGTGACCGAGTCTTTTCTCGATTTCTAACACTTTCCAAAAGATAAGAATTGATGGGATTTTGAGAAGCTTGCTAAGGAATTTTTAAAGAGTTTTTCAAACGTATTATTTCGTTTTCTTGCTGCACCGGGCTTAAAGACGAAGGTGCTTTTCCTTATGGTGGTGGGTTGTGGAGGATTACACACACATATCCGAAAAAGAGTAGTTTTGATTAGAACATCTCTTGGGTGCTGAGAGATTTTTCTCGAGTAGAAAGCACATGATATGTGTCTCTTGTACGGGAATCCAATTCTTCAGTATCCGGGTATCTGATGACTTTTTGAATCTTTTTGGATTGATCGTGTGTGTATTCCCTTGTTCTAATTTCTTCTTTCAATTTCTCAGCAATATTTAGAGATAATCGCATAAATTTATCCCTTATCCTTCCCACTCATTCTTCTAGTTGCCTAATCTTGTCCTCTTTAACAAGAATAAAATTCAGCACTAGACCCTCAAATGCGACATGATGTGGTATTTCAGGAGATAAATACCCATCCTTTTTACTCTCAATTCCACACACAGTTTCATTTTTCTCAACTAGTGAAACTGCTTCTTTCATTAGTGAGTCAACTTGACACTCCATACTCCTCAGTAATTGTTCCACGTTAGTGTTTTCATAGTCGAGGCTTCCTTTTTCTGGAAAAATGAGGTTGTCCCACTTTTCCTATTCATACTTAGCCAATTCCTCGATGGTTCCTATGCTTCTTTGACGCACATTTTTCTAAGCCTTCCTCCAGTAGCACAATCTACAGCCATTTAGGTGGTACGATCAATACGATCATAAAAGATTTGGATTTAAAGCCAAAGATCTATGCCATGATGAGGGACTTTTAAGAGTAAGTCCTTGAAACGAGTCCATGCTTTAAAAAGAAATTCACTATGATGTTGTTGGAACATCAAGATGTCCTTTATAAGCTTAGTAGTCCTCCCAGATAGGAAAAACTAAGTAAGGAAACAGGTAGTGAGATCCTCCCAAGTGGAGATGGATCCTGCAGGTAAACGTTCAAGTCAATTGCTAGCTTGATCGCGAAGGGAGAATTGGAATAAACGCAAACACGTTCACTCTTTATCAACAACATTAAGGTCAAGTGAGTCAATAATTTTAAGAAAATCCTTAAGGTGTTGGTTAGGGTCTTCAGACTGGAGTCCGTAGAATGCACATCCGTTTTGCACCAACCGGATGGTGTCGGATAGCAGAGATGACACATTGACTCATTCGGGGAGCTCAATAGTGTTTCAATGAACACCGTAGAGCCAAGGATGACATGCCACATGTAATCCTTGTCCCTCCATTAGATGTTCACCACGTGAACCATCCTCAACCCTCAGATCGCATTCAAGGGTTGCACGAAACCCAAAATGCATTTCTATAAATAGAAGACCCTAATCTCATAATGGTATAAGGCAACATATAAATTCCCCCCCCCCTGAGAATAGACACAACACTCTCAATAGTCATCGTGAGTGTTACACCAAACTCGTGACTCAGGTCACACCTTGAGGTCTTTTACGTACTTGGAAAACCAAATGATCGACTATCCTCATCCCCTCGATACGTATCATAGGTAAACACAAATCATGGTCATTCATTTTTTCATCAAACTAAAAAAACACACTTTCATAATTTTTAAAATTAAATGTCTCATAAATTCGTTAATCATTACCCGAAACGAATCATATCACTGCTACGAGGATTAAATTATCTTTTTATAAAGAGGCATGATACGAGGATTGCAACATCGAAGTTTTGAAATCCTCTTAGACATAGTACGTAATCGTTGTAGTGTATTATAGGCAAGACTTAGGGGATTCATCGTTCTCTAGGGGAATAGTGAGGTAGGTTCGAATTGTATGTCACTAAGATCTAAGGGTTGAGAGATAAGTATTTTTATGTTTTTATATTTTTTAGAAAGCAAGTAAAATCAATATTTTAAGAGAGGTGGTTTTAACTAAACTAAACTACTCCTTCTTATGTAGAAAATGTAAATTGGTGGGAACTCGTATAGGTAAACAAATGTGCTCACTTAATCATGCACTACTCCTGTAATACGTATCAAAACCACATTCGGGGGGTCAGGAATTATCAAAGTATGAGAAATAAGGCATATTTCTAGAGGCAGAAAGTAGAGAGAGGGTGGTGAAAAGATGTGTTTATTTGATATTACAAAATGTCATACATTCTTCCACATCCCTCATGGAGAGTCACGAGGGATATTTATAGCCTTTACATGTGCTATTTATCTCTAGTTTATATTATTAGTCCATGCCTATAACGATTGATCAATAGCTAGTCCAATTCACTTATAAGACGCCAACTTTACAAAATAGTAAGGCTAACAATCTCCCTCTAAGATGGCGTCACACGTGAATTAGTTACAATGTTTCTTACAAGGAAAAATAAAGAAAAACGATAATAATGAAGTCTAGAATTTCTTGAGATTGTCTTAATGATATTGATCTTCTTGAGTACTCCAACTTTATTTCTTTAGCTTGCAGGAACACACTCTAATCATATTGTTGAGTCATGAAAACGTAATTTAGCGGGTCGTTTTGGACGGGTCAGACTTAAGAAAAATTTATAATGAAAAGTCAAATTTGGCGAAATTGTTTTAAGGGTCAATTTGCGTTATGGAGAATAATTAGGCGTAAAATATATTATCTAAAGCTGAAATTACAACTAATAAGTTAGTCTTTCACTTTCGTTCGCATCTAGATGTCTTAATCTTTATAACGGGTCAAAATAGGTAATTTTCATTAAAATTACATATTAGTCGGAATGGGTTAAAATGAAGTTAAACATTAGGCGGATCATTTTAGTGGGAATAAATAAGTAAGTCTGGCACACTCATGGATTCTACGATATAAGATTTCATATATGTCGGAATATATATATTTTACATACTTATGCAATTTATGCATTTTTCTTATATGTGCACCATTATTATATGTCGCGGGTGAGACGTTGTCGCCGTTCTCTCCTTGTTGAATTTCTCGTTCGATACTTCATTGCTTCTCGGTGAGTTCATAGCCCCACCTTTTCTCTTTTAATGATTTTCATAAACTATTTTCGAGGTGAGAATACATGCTCGTTTTACTAAGAAAACTTATTGATTTCTACTACTTAAGCATTACATGACTATTTTTATTAAAGCTATTACTTGCTTCCTACATGACTTTAATACATGTGTGATACATGGTTGTTTACTCATGAACTTGCTAAAGCTAGATTTGCTTACAACATGATTTGAAATCATTGAATACCTATATATGAAACCGTGAGTTTTGAACACATTATTTGTTTTAAATAGGACACAAGTGTTTTTCAATAGTATGCTATTCTAGATCATATTATTGC
>BQNB010076328.1:0-31186 GCA_026074375.1 Tanacetum coccineum | reverse complement strand
ACATGAGGTACTAGCGGTAGTAGAAGAGGAGGGGCATACTTGGATGACCCCAATCTACGAATACCTAATGGAAGGAATCCTCCCTGAAGAAAAGAGGAAGGCAAGGGTTGTACACCGTAAGGCAGAAAGGTATGTCGTGATAAACGAAACACTATACAAGAAATCCTTCCTTGGTCCATGGTTGCGATGTGTTGGACCACTCTAAGCAAACTACATTCTGAGAGAAATTCATGAAGGGTCATGCAGTATGCATTATGGACCAAGATCCGTGGTAGCAAAAGCATTAAGACCAGGTTACTACTGGCCAACTATGCACACGGATGCTAGAGATTTGATAAGAAGATGCAGTGACTGCCAGGTCCACCGACCCGTGCCAAGGAGTCCACAGGAAAAGCTAACGCCCATCACGTCTCCATGGCCATTTTATAAGTAGGGAATTGACATAGTCGGACCTTTTTCTGAAAGGCCCTAGCAAGGTCAAGTTCTAGATAGTGGCGATGGATTACTTCACCAAATGGATAGAAGCAAAACCCGTGGCAACCATAACAGGAGCCCAAGTTAAAAAATTCGTATGGGACAATGTGGTATGCAGATTTGGCCTTCCAAGAGAAATAGTATCTGACAACGAAAAGCAATTTAGGGATAACCCATTTAAAGACTGGTGTGAAAAGCTAAGTATCCGCCAATGCTTTGCTTCCGTTAAACATCCCCAAACCAACGGCTTGGTAGAAAGGGTAAACATAAGTTTAGGAGATGGAATCAAGGCGCGGTTGGGTGAGCATAATAAAAACTGGGTAGAAGAAATATCACATGTCTTGTGGGCACATCGTACCATGATCAAGTCAAGTAATGGAGAAACATCATTCTCGTTAACATATGGAGCGGAAGTAACGATCCCAGTGGAAATTGGCATGCCAACCTTAAGAACTGCGAAAGTCGATATGATCAAGAACAATGAAGCTTTGGGAATCAATCTGGACCTTTTGGAAGAAAAAAGAGAGCATGCAACAATCCAGGAAGCAAGAAGTAAAACCAAGATGGAGAAGTACTATAACGCCAGGGTCCGAAGCACGAGCTTCCGCCCGGGAGACCTTGTCTACCAGAGCAACGAAGCAAGCCATGCGGAAGACGAAGGCAAGCTCAGACCTAAGTGGGAAGGACCATATGAAGTTACAGAAACATTAGGCAAGGGAGCATACAAGCTTAGAGATCGCAATAGGAATATCCTTCCACGAACATGGAATATCCACAACCTTAAAAAATGCTATATGCACGAAATGTAAGCACTTCTTGCACGCAAAGCAAAGCGGAAAAAAGGGCATTGCTTGAATTTTCTTTGTTTGTAATATATTTAAGTTTTAATGAATGAAAAGTGAAGCCTAGCTACCTTCACAAGTTTTTACTTTTTACTTTGAGTTTTTCTTTGTATACTTTATACTTCGCAAAAATTACTTGAATATTGCATGAATCGGTAAGACGCGCACGTTTGAGGGCACGACCTATAAATATTATCTCGAATAATAGAGGAATAAGTAACCTAACAACCAACTCAAGTACGTAAGAGGCATTGCAATCCCGGTACTGGGAAAATATCCCACAAACATTTCACTAAGACTATCATCACAAGCATGCGACAGTGATAAAATAAGATAGCATGGAAAGTACTAACAAAAAACGAATGTCAACAAATGTTACGCAACAATTACAAGTAATATTTACATACAGAAAAAAGTCACAAGAAGACCACATGCGGCTACGACACTAAAATAACAAGAATACAAGATTATGGAGCGTGAACATGCTCCGGTGTGGTATCTAGTTCTTCCTCTACAAAAACAACCTTAGGGGATTGAGGAACCAAAGTGGATAACGTCTTAGTGACCGGATTGGTTTGCAGAAAAGTAGTTGAAAGAGTAGTTGTCACAGCTGTAGCAACATCCGTAGAAGAGCTCGCCTCACCGGTTAGATTCCTAGCGGATAGAGGCTCGACCAATGGAAGAATGGAATCTGTAAGAGACAGGAGGCAAGCAACTGCGTTCCCTCTAAGCCGTAACACACGATTGTGTGCCACCTCTAAGGAAAAAGCCAAGGAAGTTTCTCCAATGATTACCTGATCCTCCAGGCGGTGAATCGGAATCATAAATTGATCAAATGAAGGTTGCAGCTGGCTGGCTTCAGAAGTTTCGGCAGCAGGACCTTCCAAGCAGAGAAGGTCCATAATGTCCGCCAATCCGCCATACTAGCGTCCTTATTGGCTTCTAGCTGAGCAAGGAGCGAAAAGCTTACACTTTAAAGGGTATTGATGGCAGCAACATAGTCATTCTCTGCGGAAGGGTTAAAAGCGGCGACATCTGTAAAACTCCTTATAGCTGTCCCATGCTCAATTCCTACTGCTAAACCATCCTGCATGCCTTTGTCGATGGCACGACCTATAGCCTCACCCATAGCTGATAGGTACTCAGGAGATGAAAGGCACTTCGTCAACACAAGATTGAGTCCACGACTAAGGATCCACCTCCGCCCGGCTATGGTGGTTAAAAAGCGGGGGTAAAACTCAAAATCCTTATGGAGGGCCATTTCCATAAGGTCAAAATCTATAGCCGCAATGCATTCGCTCAGAACCCCCATCTGCTCATCATGCATCTTCTCAACCTGTTCTTTAAAAAGCTCCACGGCAGACTCCAGTGAACCTTTCTGTGGCAACAAAAAAAAAGAAAAGATAAATTTTTTTAGTCATAATAACATAAGCAAAAATACGATCAAAGACGTAAGGAAACTTGTGGATACCTGAGCGGCAAGGCAATCCCTCTTGGATTCTAAGTAAGCTACCTTGGAATTGAGCTCATCACGGGAAAGCCGAAAGCCGGACAAATCAGCAGAAAGATTGGAAACCTGAAAAGAAAGGGACGCCATCTCAACTTCCTTGGAAGCGGCCGCAGACTCAAGGGCTTCAACCCTATCGGACAAAGAATTCTTTTCTCCTTCAAGAGCAAAATTCTTCTCTTTTAAATCCCTTAGCTTAGTACCCTTGGCATCATCCGCAGCCTCTACCACAGATAGTTGACCACGAAGGGAGATAGCTTCAGCAGCCTCAGCCTCCTTCAAAGACAGCAAAGACTTTAGATGTGTAATTTCCGCGTCCCTCTCTGAAAGAAGGACAGTCTGCTCAGCACATCTATTTTCCAGCTTACCCTTCTTCTCCAAAGTATGCTCCGCTCGCATCCTTACTTCCGCCCCCAAACACACCTGCCGTGCGGCCCCAACATTGAACTCAGAATAAAGCTGATCGTAATCCATGGCACGCAGCTGTGTAAACAAGGTTAGGGGCAAGATGATCCGTCATATCACGACAGACGTAGGGATCATCAAGGACAGAGTCATTAGTTACCTTCAATCTCGAAATAAACACACGACACATGCTTTCAGTATCAAGGCTCTAGGAAGCATAAAAAGAATCCGACGAGATGGAAGGGGTCTTCAGCTTAGAAATACTGCCAGCATCCATATCAACCCCATTTGCGGACGCATAATCTCTAGTATGTTCAAAGTCTTTAGGCGTGTCCTTAACCTTTGAACCAGTAGCAATATAAGCATCAACAGTAGTGGTAACGGTGATTGTCACTACCGGAGCATTCCAGTAGTGACACAACGGTGAGTTCAGAGCCTACTACCTAGGTACACGCACCGGCTCAGCTGACCACGATTAAGTTAGCGCGCGCGATCATACAGTCGAAGAAGTCGTGGATTTTGCCTAGCGCGTACTATCTCTAGAGGGAGAACTCGATTAGACAGAAACTACACAAACGCAACTACATCACTGAGAGAACTCTCATCATAACCACTCAGAGCCGCGAGCGAGTTAGATCACAGAGCATGATCTGCAAGTGACACATGGCTGACGGGCTATAGTTTAATCCACCTACTTATGCATACAACAATGGTTCCTAGAACAAGTAAAGACAATGAAGATCCCAGCGTGGAATACAAGTCTTCCAGACCAAGACAACAATCACATAAGACAAACATCATTCCTTTTGGAAAGCAACATTGGTAAGACTTTATTTTAATTGCACTTGGTACTTGTATAGGATACATGTATCAAGTAATATTTTCCGTAAATGTCCACATAGTGGGAAATCTGTTAGACTTAAAGAAAATATGAAGGTGATCACCCTTGAATTACATCTAGTTATATTTATAGCGTGACCCCATAGGGACTATATAATGACAAGTTGCCACATTCTGTTGTGTCTGTCTCCTTACTAGGACATAATATACATAATCTCCCTCTCCATATCTTCCAAGGATGAACGGTGAAGCTCCGCATTTCTCTGCGTAACACTGATGTCTTCACTGTGTAGTTTATCTTCTATCATCCCCATCTCAGGCACTACACACTCGTTGCGCCATGGTCATCTCATAACTCACATTTCCAATGCTAGACATAATACTGGCGCGCGACGGGAAGTACTGTCTCTCTCTTTCACATTTACGATCAAGCTACGCTGGCATATCAAACGGACCCTCATTGTCAGAGAACCAGCCAGCGAAGCAGGTAGCAAACTATACATGAGATAACTCCCACCTAATCTTCTCACAGCAGATTACCTTGAGCAGATGCAGGACTCACATGAATACAAGTCTATAACAGATCATCCATCCACGACTATTTTGAGCGGCGCGCAGGACACATGATTCAAGACACCAACATATGCATACACACCAGTCGATGCTAGCTGATCCAGACTTACATCTGCTCAAGTTTCATAGTTACTCTTGGGAAGCCTTCTCGCGATTCAATCTCAAACACAGTGCGGTGAACGCACTTAACTATTTCATGTCATACTCAATCCTACAGCTTATACACGCTACAGTGGCTCACTGCACGCAGACATCACATCATATTCTCAGCCGTCCGAATGCATAGCTCAGATCTTTTATATGCTAAGACTTGAGGCATCCATATTCGTGCCCTCGTCAAAAGCCCAGTCTGAGATCAGCAGAGGCTGATTCTTAGACGCTGACTTGAATAGCCTATACAATAAAAATAGGGAGAGAAGAACAGCCCTTAAATTATAAGCTTAGTGCTTCAACTGCCCGATCAACTAGAAGAGAGCGAGCGCGACCTTGGCGAGGGTGAGGATCGCAGGGTATAGGAAACTCTAATAGACTTCGCTCGAAACAGGTCATTCAGCGAGCCCTAGTAGCTATATCGATACTTCACTAAGTGCACTTAGACAAGGCCTCTAATCACGCTCAATCAGCTCACAAATTCCCCGACACATCTGCATCCAAGCTATAGTCGTACCACAGATATCTTCATAATCTAACGCGATTAATATAATCCATCTACAATGACTGCAGCGCGGCTTATAGCATCTAACCAATTATCGAAAACTGAGGAGATGAGGGAGCGTTGTACTAATATCTGCTTATGTAGAGCGAAGACACCATTAACAGAGAATTTCACGACAATAAGGTCAAAACAGCGATCAAGTACTAACCCATAAGTGCTTATTGAGATAAGAAAAATAAGTTGGATCATATATGAAACCCTAATGGACTTTTAAAAACCTTTCGGGTTAAGGTTATTGGACTAACAAGCCCAATAAGCTCGAATAAGCTTATCTGAGCTTATTTTTTAATATCAACAGTTTCATTAAGTTTAAATGAGCTTATGTGCTTTGAAAATATAAATTGGACCATTAATTTTGCTTAACAGGCTTTAACGAGCCCAACAAGGCCTAATAAGCCTAAATAAGCTCATCTGAGCTTATTTTTAAGTTGCCACAGCTTATATGGCTTATTGGAGCTTAATAAAACTTATTGCCACTTGTTATAACTTAAACGAGCTTAAAATGTGATTTTTACAAATTTAGGGATTAAAAGTGTCCAAGTGCAAACTAGAGGGTGTAAACTGTAAATATTGATTTTTATGAGTCCAAGGACTGTTTTTGACATATTTCAAACATAAGGTGCTGTTTTGGAATAACCTATATTAAAAGTATAACTTTTGTAAAGTTAAAGGACTTAAGTGACAACTTGGAAAGTTAGGGGTTAAAAAGTGTAATTTAACCAAACTTAAATAAAAGGACTAAAGTTGTCAAACTTAGAAACTTAAAAGTATGTTATAAAACTTAAATGATTTTATAAATACTTGAAGTGTCGGACTGGACTTAATGTAATAAAAGTATTATTGTATTTAAAGTCAAGGTTATCGGTGTATAAACTATCAGGTTAATAAATATATATTTATTAACGATATCTATCCTTAGTCGTATACCTTCCCAAGAGCCAACAAGTAAAGACAAATACAATAAACGTGTGCACCACCACACAAGTGATAACAATATATATATAAACTAGCAATTTATTGTAGTTTATGCATTAAGTCGTTAGCCTAAACTTGTAGACTAAGACTGGCCGTATTTACTTAGGTATTTAACGGTGTGATTCATTTGCCATACTTGGATATATTTATCATTCACAGAGGACTACCTACTCAGGTGAGTTCATAGCCTCATGTTTTACAATTATTTAAATGATTTACATCTTTGGGGTGAGAACATGCTTTGTTTTACAAATTGGTCGCAAGTGTACATTTTATACTATGATTACGTGTTTGCCTAAGTAGCGATAACCCACTGAGCCCATATCATGAACTGTCAATTACTAGATTGTGAGCGCGAATGTTATAAATAGATCTATTTGGGATTGACATCCCCGTTTGGGTGAGTAGCGCTCACTGTGCCGGTTTGCCGGACAACAAACGTATACCATGTCGGATTTGGGATGTTGCGGGTTAGAACATCATTCACGGGCATTATTGGCAATTTATTGCATTCATACATGTCGAGCTTCAGTGTCATGAGCTTAGGAAAACGTAATTACTTTTTATGATGTTTGCATCTGTTGCTTAATCATACACTTGGAAATCTTGCGGTCCTACTATTGATTTACATAAACCTATGAATTCACCAACTTTATGTTGACGTTTTAAGCATGTTTTTCTCAGGTCAATAAGGCACGAGGTGCCAAGATACATTGGGGGTCACTCTTTGGAGAGTCAGTACTAAAGATTTGGGGCGTATTACATTTTGGGAACATTTGTTATAAACCGAAATCTTTACTTATATTGTCGAACAATTTGAAGCCATGAGCTTATGTAATGAACAAGTATTTTGTTAATCCAATGTATCTTTTTAAAACGACACGTTAGTGGTCGTTCTCATATCTTGTGCTATTGATCTATGAAGTAACGCCCTCGGATATTCAACATTCCGCTGCTACCCAGATTTGGGGGTGTTACAACAATCCATTCCTTCTTTGAAGTATGCTCTTGACCATGTACATGGATCTTTATCTACCAAATATTGATAAGCTCCTGCACTTGCAGTCTTGATTTCTTCCATTATACTTTTAAACTTCTTATGATAAGATGCCTTTGATGCTTGCCAAAATAGGTTTCTAAATTAAACACCCGGGTATACCTTGTTAAAGTTTGCGTAAATATGCCTAGCACACAACCTATGTTCTACCCTTGGCACCACTCTCCTAACTGCTTGTATAAGTCCTTTATGCCCATCTAATATAAATGTGATCCCATGGCCATCTGCTAAACCAAGATCTTTTGTTAATGACTTAATAAACCATTCCCAACTTTCTGTGCTCTCAACTTGTACAACAGCCCATGCAATTAGGTGTCGAGTCCAGTAACGTGGGCTTGTGACCCAAGTGGGGGCATCAAAGTTATTGAAGGGCTAAGAGTTTTACCCAAAAAAAGCCCATTCAATTGGGTATATTTGATTGTTTCCATCTCGCCCAATAGCTGCTAACAGTTCACCTTAACACACCCCTTTTAAAAAACACCCATCCACACCTATAACCTTTCTACAACCTGCTTTCCAACCCTCTATTATATTGTGAAAGCAAACATAAAAACTATTAAACATGTGTGTACCATCTGCAAGAGGATCAATGCACAAGTGCATTGTGGTACCATGGTTTGTTTTTCTCAATTCACCGGCATAATCAACCAACCTGTCATATTGACTTCCAACATTTTGCTTAAGATTATAAAGTGCAATCCTTCTAGCTCTACTACACTGATTGTATGATGTCTTCACCCTGTATTTTTTCATAACCATTTCTTGCAGATCAACCACTTTTAAATCAGGGTTCATTCTTATTTTATCTTCGTATTGTCTGGCAATCCATTTAGAAGTCATTAAACACCCTAGATAATATTGTCTAGTGCAGGTGTGCTCATAAACTAGGGTTCTTATATGCCAGGAGTTTCCATCTTGCCTCTTCACAGCTCGTAACCTAAAAGGACAACAAGGTTTATTAGGATCTCTTGGAAGTTTTTTCTTTTTTCTTTCTTTTTCATCAAACCCACACCTAACCAACAACTTTTCACTATCACTTTTTTCATACCAAAGTTGGTATCCATTGGCAACAGAATAGCAGGTCAGACATATCTCCTCCTCATTAAACACTCTGATCCAAGTCGCCATCAATTCACCTAATATTGGTTTTTTTAACTTCCAATGAATGTTTGGATCATGGATATGGTAGTCTCTTTTATTAGGGTCATACACAATCTCATCCTCATCCATGATGGGCATATCCTCATCTGAGTTAATTTCTGGTTCAACTTGAACTTTTTTTTATTGTCATCATCTAGGTTTGAAAATAAAGGATCCACTTCATTTTAGTCATTATGTCCACTATCATGATGCATCACTAGCCTACTTTCATCATATACATCCTTTATTATGCCAACCACTAGCTAACTTTCTTCATTGCATCTTCATTTGATTTGTTCTGTTTCCTCTACACCAATTTTTTCTTTTTTTAATCCTAGCCTCCCTTAAAAACTCTTCTTCACCCTTGCTAGATAAATGATCAAGAGATGCAACATCACTAATGTCATCCATCTGAGTCATCGAATTATAACCAGGTATTTTAACTCACAAGTATATTAGCACCTCATACATCTTTACCTATATACTCACCCAAATCTGCATTCCTATGATCTACATATAACTGTGCCATTCTATCTTCATTACTTTGCCAGTTTTCAACAAATACCGTAAAATCAGCATCACTCTTGATATTGTTTAATCCTTTATTAAAGTAATACAACCCAGTCACTACGGAATGTGTTTTGGTTTCAACATATTCTTTCATATCCTCAAATTTGAAACCAGATACATCCAATACTTCATTGTGACCATCTCACTACTCATATATAGGTTATAGGTTTATAAGCTTGAAATACCGTTGTGATAAAGATCCAATGAAAATGGAGCCGTTGAAGATGAAGTAGCCATCCTCCTAAACAACAATTTTCAAATACGTGTTTATAATATATGAAGTATATTATTATGGGTCTTATATATGTACTAATGTAAACTCTATTTGAGTGTTACAGAATCTGTCATGTCTTCAGCATCCACAGGCACCTACACATCTGTCTACACTGATTCCGAGCCAGGGAGAGTCTTTTGGGGAGCTGATGAGGAGCTGTCTGATGGAGGTTGTTAGGAATTATATTTGAGTTGATAAAGACAAAATAATGAATGAAACAAGATGAAAACAAGAAGGACCAACGTCGTCATTATAGAAGTCTTCAAAAGATAAGAATTGGAAGATTCTCTCAGATTTGGTCAAAGATAAAGATAATGATTTGGTCAAAGATAAGAACAAGAACAAGATTTGGTCAAAGATAATTAATTTGGTCAAAGATAATTAATTTTATCATTATTATCTTTATTAGTTTCCATGTAAACCTTGACTCCTTATACTATAAAAGGAGGTCTAAGGTATGTAGTTTAATTATCCATCATAGTTAGATCTCTCCAATGAGAGTCTAATAGTTAGCTTATTAGTTTATGTAATAGTTCATAGTCGACTGATTAAAGTCGTCAGTGCTATCCGACATAGCTAGTTTGTACCGCTAGCTTTATCAAATATCAGATGACACATTTTTTTTAGGATGTTGGACGCATTTGGGTCTCGAACGATGATAAAGTTTATGGTTTGTTTTGGAGAGTATTATGAAGACATTTGATGCAATGGCTTTTTAATCAATTGTGTGACAAGGGTAACCTTTTTGTTACGTACAAACAAGGATTGCAAGTAGATTTTCGGCTGAGGCAACAATCACATAAGAGAGGATGATGTTATTGCACTTAGATGATTTTCATTACTATTTGAAGCCAACTGATTTCGAGATTCAAGAGATGATAAACATATGGGTTTCAGGGGAAGCTTATTGATTAAATGTTTAACCATCTACATGCACTACTTGAGGCTGCATATCTATAGAAGACCCCTACTTGATTATAACAAAAAGGGGAAGAAGTTTCATTCGTATATTAACTTCAGGGGAAGTTCATGCTTATAGGGTTTTGTCATTATCAACTAGGGGAAGATTGTTAGGAATTATATTTGAGTTGATAAAGACAAAATAAAGAATGAAACAAGATAGAAACAAGAAGGACCAAAGTCATCATTCTAGAAGTCTTCAAAAGATAAGAATTGGCAGATTCTCTCAGATTTGGTCAAAGATAAAGATAATGATTTGGTCAAAGATAAGAACAAGAACAAGATTTGGTCAAAGATAATTAATTGGTCAAAGATAAGAACAAGAACAAGATTTGTTCAAAGATAATTAATTTGTTCAAAGATAATTAATTTTATCATTATTACCTTTATTAGTTTCCATGTAAACCTTGACTCATTATACTATAAAAGGAGGTCTAAGGTATGTAGTTTAATTATCCATCATAGTTAGATCTCTTCAATGAGAGTCTAATAGTTAGCTTATTAGTTTATGTAATAGTTCATAGTCGACTGATTAAAGTCGAATAGTATATAGTTTATGAATAAAAACCTTGTTCATAACATTGTTGTTCTCATTTGTTATTCCGTTGCGTGATCAATGTTATGATATCCTAGATGGGCAAAACGATCTATGAAGCCTACAATTAGGCTTTAACAGAGGTTCTCCATGAGTCATCGTATACGGATACGATGGACTCCCTATGCAGCCGGTAGCTCCGCCATCTCTGGACTATGTGCCAGGACCTGAGCACCCACCGTCTCCCGACTATGTACTCGGTCCTGAGCACCCACCTTTACCTGTCGAGGTACCATACGTACCTGAGCCTGAGTATCCCGAGTACTTAGTACCATCTGATGATGAGGCACCCTAGAAGGACCAGCCTCTACCCGCTGATGCCTCACCCGTAGCCCTATCACCGGGCTATGTGGCGGACTCTGACCTAGAGGAGGATCCGGAGGAGGACCCCGAGGAGGATCATGCTGATTATCCCGCTGACGGAGGGGATGATGATAATGAGCCCTCCGATGATGATGATGATGATACCGATGATGAGGATGAGGAGCTCTTTGAGGACGAGGATGATGATGAGGAGGAGGAGCACCTAGCTCCGGCCGACTCTTCTGCTATACATGTTGTTGACCCTATTCCCTCAGCTGGGGATACAGAGGAATTTGAGACTGATGAGGCTGCACCTACACCTGTACCATCACCCAGACAGCACACTGCTAGGATATCTATCCGACCCGAGGCACCTATGCCTTTTCCATCAGAGGAGGAGGTCAAGAGACTTCTTTCCTTACCACCACCACCACCACCATCACCACTCATCTCACTATCACCACCCTTGCAGAGGAACACCTTGCTAGGTGTTTAGCTGCACCTGCACTTCCATCATCACCACTTCCTATAGTACCTCACCCATATGGTAGCCCTAACCATGTGCGTGCACCCCCAGGCTTCAGAGCTGCCATGGGTAGATTAAGAGCCTCATCACCATCCACTCATCATCCACTACATCCATCACCACCATTACCACCTCCACCATCATCACTACATTTACCACCACAGCTACCCACATCATTACCATCACCATCATCACCACTACCACCACTACCATCCTTACTGTTCATACCACCACCAGTCGACCGTAGGGAAGACATTCTCGAGGCCGAGTTACCACCTCGTAAGAGGTTATGTCTGATTGCTCTCACATAGAGGTATGAGGTGGGGGAGAGTTCGACTACTGCTCCTAGACCTACTGGAGGTCATAGAGCGGATTATGGGTTTATCGGCACTATGGATGCCAAGATCAGACGTCAGAGAGCCGAGGAGGTCGGCTATGGCATTAGGGATGTTTGGGTAGACTCGACAGAGGCTGTTGAGGAGGTAGCACCAATGACCCTCGAAGGGGTCAATGCTAGAGTGACCGATCTTGTTGCGGTTCAAGAGCAGGACACATAGGATATTTATGCTGTGATAGAGGATACTCAGGATAGGCAGACTTAGTTATTTCAGAGAGGTGATGGATTGGTCGAGGATAGACAGTTTCACTATGAGATTGCACGACTGTTGGATCAGGAGGCCCTGGTTTCCCGAGAGGCTTGGGCACATTCCGTTGGATTGAGTTCGGCAGTTCACTATGAACTGCAAGCATATAAGACTCAAACTTAGATGCAGGATTACCATATCGCCTCATAGGAGTCACTGATGACGACATTGATTGCACATATTTCATCACTACAGGGACAGTTGTCAGCGGCATTGGGACAGATTCAGGCACTTCAGGCTAGAGATCAGACTCATGCAGATGATCACGAGGGCGCTGGTAGTTCTGCCTAGGTTTACACTTCTCATGTCGTATTCATAGCTATCATTAAGTTTAGAACGGCTAAATATTATGGGTTTTATGCAAGCTATCACGCAGTAGGACTTGTATTTTCATTTCTGTATCAGACAAATCTTGTAATGTTTTCCAGTTATATATGATGTGTTGTATTATTTCCATTCGATCTCAATTTTGTGTATGTTGTGTGATCCCAGTCATGTCTATAATCACTGTGTGATGTGATCTTGTATAATATATAATTGTTGTGTTTATGTTATGTCGGTCTCAATTATGTTATGTGTTGTGATCCCAGTCATGTTATATAATCACTATGTGATGTGATCTTGTTATATATATGTTGTACCTATGTCATGTTGTGATGTTTATGAAAACTCACGTATTTTATATTATTGTGATTTATAACAATATGCCACCAAGGAGATCAGCTACTACTGCAAGGGCTGCTGGTGTTGCTGCAAGGGCGGTTGCTGCTGCGACTGCTACCCCTATGACAGCTACTGCTGTTGAACAGCTAATCGAAGCAAGAGTGTCTGCGGCACTTGCTAATCATGAAACTCTTCAAAATAGCACTAATGGTCAGGGCGACGGAAGCCATAATTCTAACACTGGAATTAGAGGAACTATACGCACTCCGCGTGAGTGTACTTACAAGGATTTTTTAAATTGCAAGCCCCTTTATTTTAAGGGTACTGAAGGAGTGGTTGTGTTGTCCCAATGGTTCGAGAAGATGGAATTAGTGTTCCATATCAGCAACTGTGCTATGGAGAACCAAGTTAAGTTTGCTACTTGCACTTTCCTTAGAAATGCTTTGACATGGTGGAACTCCTACATGAAGACTGTTACTCAAGATGTTGCTTATGCTATGGACTGGAAGGCACTAAAGAAGATGATGACAGTCAAATACTGCCCAAGGGGTAAAATCAAGAAGTTAGAAATTGAGCTCTGGAACCTAAAAGTAAAGGGTATTGATGTCGCGAGTTACACTCTGCGTTTTCAAGAGCTTGCACTAATATATGGAAGGATGTTCCACGAGGAATTGGATGAAGTTGATAAATATGTTGGTGGACTTCCTGATATGATTTGGGGAAATGTAATGTCATATCAACCCAAGACGATGGAGAAAGCAATTGAGTTTGCTAATGATCAGATGGATCAAAAAGTCCTCACTATTGCTGAAAGACAAGTTGAGCATAAGAGAAAGTTGGAGTTTAATGCTGGAAACAATCAGGGGCACCAACAACAAAACAAGAGGCAGAACACTAGGAGGGCTTACACCGTCAGGCCTGGTGAAAAGAGGGAGTATACGGGATCATTGCCCTTGTGTACAAAATGCAGCTATCACTACAAAGGGCCATGTGCTCCCAGGTGTAATAAGTGCAAGAAGATCGGCCATCTGGCTCATGACTGTAGGAGTTCTAGTTCTAATGGTAATAATAACAATCGTAGGAACTCCGGAACGACTCAGAATGCTGGCACTTGCTATGAGTGTGGTGTTCAGAGGCATTTCAAGAGAGACTGCCTGAAGTTGAAGAATAAAAATCATGGAAATCAAGGTGGGAATGGCAATGCCCCAGCGAAAGTGTACGTGGTGAGCAATGCGGGGACAAACCCAGACTCCAACGTCGTTATGGGTACGTTCCTTCTAAACGACCGCTATGCTTCTATCTTATTTGATACTGGTGCCGATAGAAGTTTTATATCTACCACATTTAGTTCCCTAATTGATATCACACCAACTACATTAGACCATTATTACGATGTTGAACTAGCCGACGGGAAAATAATTGGAATAAACACTATCATTCGGGGTTGTACATTAAACTTCCTAAATCATCCATTCAACATTAACTTAATGCCCGTAGAACTTGGTAGCTTTGACGTCATAGTTGTCACACCTCGCCAAGGCGAAAACGCGAGGCGTAACGAGAAAGGATATCATCACAACATAATGACGTCTATAAAGAGAATTATACATGCAATAAATAAGCAAAGTATAGACACAAAGTGTCATAACAATACCCATAAAACTAATCCAAATCCAAAAGGCGTCTTTATTGATGAAACGAAAGTTCTCGCCAATAGAAAGACATGCAACAAGTATCCATAATTCAAACAATGCAATATTTAAGACATAAAAGCAATAAACTCCATGACATCCTATGGTCTCTTTCTAGCCACTTCTCTCTATCTTATCCCTATGATGCTCACCTAAAAATGATGCTTAAACGTCAACATAATGTTGGTGAGAGTCATAGGTTTAAGACACGCCAATAACTCGCTTTGAAATCACTGTGATAAATAAAACATAGCATAGCAGAACATACAACGAACTATCATACAAGCTAACATGCAATCACATCAATCCACATTGAGACGTTCACGCTCAATGATCACAAACATAGAAACTAAACGTATCCCAATCCACATAAACGAGACGATCACGCACACTATCAACAATTTACAGCAATGAGACGATCACGCTCACTACTAATAATCCATTCATGCCTTGAGACGGTCACGCTCAAGCACAACAATCCATATCATATTAGCAAGTAGCACAATACATACAATAGTCTCGTATAGCCCATGCCTCATTTAAAACACATTATCACAGTAACTAAAACATTTAAACTTATAGCATCATTTTCACCCCAAGAAAACATAAGAAAAAAGGGCTATGAAACTCACCTGATGCTAAAGCAAAGGCTAAAGCACTTCCAAAATCCTCGCACAAAGCTAAACAACAAAATAACACGTGTTACACGCTACTAAGCCAAAAGCTTAAGCACATGAAACACACATATATGGATGACTAAAGGTTATTTATTTTTACCCTCATGGGTCCACCCCGACACTACCAAGCCACGTACCCCAAATCGTTTACACCCCCAATTATTTACAACATGGTTCACCCATTAACCCCGAAAACGCCGAAATAAAATGACACTCACTTAAGCCAATTACAAACCCACAACTACTTATACCTATATAATATAATAATAACCAAAAAACACCATACCTAATTATGACTTATACTAACTCCAATATTTATTCCACTAATTTATAAATCCTGGTAGATGTGTTATGAGGACAGTGGCCTCTTAAGTGCTCCAAATAAAATCACAAACCTTTTAACTACTCAGTATTCAATCTTTACAAACACTAAAAGTTTTTTGGACCTAAAAACCGATACTTAGACCTTCCAATCAAGCAGCTCTCCTTTTGGGGGAATTTTTAAATAGACACATAGAACTAAACTCCTGTAGATTGGCTAATCCTAATTCAAATAACAATGTATACTTAGCTCGGTTTTGTTTGAAGACAAATTAGTTTCCTCCCCATTTCAAAAATCAAGTTTAATATTTTGGAAAAGTTAATTACACCATTTTTCAAAGATATACCGACTAGAAATGTTCGACTTGAAAGGAAAAGACAAAATACAAGTTTTAGGTTAAAACGAGACTCAACGTTTTAGACAATAAGTAGTATTTGCCTTTCTGACTAAATTAAGTTTGAAATAAATACTTGGAAGTATTTTTATATGAAAGTAGACTCAATTCTCTTCGAAATGGCGGGTGGCACGACTTCTACGGACTTACGGTTGATTTTATATGATTTTTTAAAGTTTCTGAAAAACTGCCGAATCAGACAGGCGGTCCCCTTAAAATTAAGGGGGCCGCCTAGGAATTAAGGGGGCCGCCCACCTGATACTCAGAATTACGATTTTTGTAAAAAATTGTTTTCTGACTTTGCGAAAAGGTGTACAACTTTCTGAATTTGATACCGAACATATAACACTTATTTTAAGCATCATTTTTATCTCGAGCTAGTATAATTAGTGTATATAACATCAAAACTAATACAAGTTAATCAACAAAACACTTTTCATATTTAATCCCCCTTAATGGGTAATTTGATACATGGATCGTACTCAATTTTTAAAACCATTTGTTTTGAAAATTAGAGCGACGTGGCTCTGATACCAATTGTGGAAATCGTAGAGGGGGGTGAATACGTTTCCATTAAAAATCTTAAAATGTTTCGTATCAAATTACCGATCAAGCGTGATACAATATGATGAGTGTTCATACAAGTTATATACACATATTAATACATCGATTTACAACAATACAAACCAACACACAATATTCACATTTATTCAAGACATAATTAAAACTATATAATCAACACATCACACAATTGCAAGTATAAATATAAAGCGATAAATGCGAGTATAAATGTAAAGAGATAAGTGAAAGGAAATGCAAACCGGACACGATGATTTATAGTGGTTCGGTCACGAAGCACCTCTTCGCCCTACTCCACTCCCCGAGTACCCAACTCGAGAGTTACTTCACTAGTCAACAAGCTCCCTTAAGGCGGAGAAAACCGTACACAACGTTGCTTACACCGATTTACGACACAAAGCTAAATGTCGAGTTCTAATCTTAGCTAGAACCAATCTATCACAACACACAACACGACTTCCGACTTGTTAAGGACTTCACATCTTTGCACAACTTCACTTCACACACTACTTATATCACAACTATCTAAACACTACTTGGTAATGATCACCACGATCTAATAAATACACACTATAGATCTACATGATAAGCAATTACACAAGTTTGGAATACATGGACTCGATCTATACATTGTGAATGTAAGACATGTCACGAATGCCCTAAGTAGCCTACATAACTTCGTATCTTAATGATAACGAAAGTTCTTCTCTTGCACTTCAATGAATGGATGATTGGATCACATTTTAAACAAACTTATAATAAGTTAAGTGATCAAGAAAAATGGTTTTGAAAGGAGGTTTTAGATCTAAGAAAACTTTGTGCAAAGAGTGAAGAAAATTTGTTAGATTTGTCTTAGTATTTTTAGACAAGCTGGCGGAGCGGGGTCTTGGCCTGGGTCCCTTTTAATAGGGTGTCGACCCATATAAATTACGAGGCCGCACCATATATTTAAGGGTGGCAGCCCATTTCCAGAAGCTCTCTCTTTTTATTCCTATTCATAGCGGGATGGGTTTACTGACTTTTTCTTGCCTTTTAGGTTGGAAAATTTGATGAATTTCATAATATTATTTTGAATAAACATTTCTTATTAAATAACAAAAATGGTTTTGTATATATTTTAAAAATGTTTGTCCCATTTATAAATGTAAGGTTTGGAAAAATAAAAAAATTTCTTTGATCATTCAACAAATTAAAGTTTGTTTGTTCATACCTTTAGTGATTTACGTCGGGTGCGAACTTAAATTTATTGTTGAGAAAACTCTGAGACGGCGAAAGATGTTGACGAATCGATGATTAGCGATTACGAGTAACTTAAGCACTTTACGTTATGTGTTATAAGTTGCATGTTTGTCATCACCAAAACATAAAGAGAATGTATATATTAAATATCGCAATATTTCTACCAACAATCTCCCCCTTTTTTATGATGACAAAATATGTAAACTATAACTCATAGTAAAATGTATAAGTTACTTGTTTACCTTTCTTCTCACCCCTTTGGCTCGAAACCAAAAAAAGGTGGACTCCAAAGACGAGACTTTTGCTAAATCAACTTCTTAAATACAAAGAGGGCGAGCTTGCATCATCCTAAGTGAAGTCTTGATTCTATCAATCCATTTTAAACAATGACATTCCTTGAACATTGACTCAAGCAGATCCATGGATCAAATTAGTTGCAAACTCTTAACCCACATCAATGGTTAGTTTCGCGCAACAAAAAATATTGGGATGAAAAACACATAAAAAATATGTAGATATCTTAAACGGTTGCAAACGTAATGGCTTGGACATTTTCAAATGCTCCCCCTTGGTGTATGCTCCCCCTTGATTGGGCACCAAGAAATCGAGTAACGAAAAAGTGCAACAAAACAAAGTTGGTAGATAAATGCACATATATATAATAATGATGATAGATATATATGCAAGACACTTAGTGGGGAACAAATCATGTATGTTTTAGGTATATGCACTCTAAAGTGTGGCACTAAAGACAACAACCAAAAAAAATTATGAATGCTTAGACATGGAAATGTTTAGGAAACAATGATAGATTCGACCGACACATGATTAAGGGCTTTATGACTCGTTCAAAAACACGTTCCTTATGGTATCATCATCTAATTAATTAATGATGTGGATTTAAATGACTATTGGTAGTATTGAGAGGATTCCTAAATCATCAAGGTTTTTAGTTAAGCATTAGTATGTTTCATTGTTGTGGTGTTTTTAAGGATAAACATTATCGTAAGACTTTAAGTCGAACTAAATGTTGATGATAAGGATGATTTGTTAAGGAAACATAAATGAGGAAGGATGAGCGTGAATAGAAAAGGAAGGTGTTGACTATAGGTTTGTTGGGTGTTTGGTAGGTTTGGAGAGTAAGGTGATGAGGGAATGTTGTTTTGTTGTTGGGAGAGATGGAGGTAGTGTGTGTTGAATTTGGTTGTCACTTTGAGGTGGAGATTGAGTGTGAGTAACATATGAATTGATGGGCGAGATGAGAAATGGAGGATGTGAGGCAACTTATGGTGATGTGAGAGTGTCCTTAATGTAAGGGTTTGGTAATTCTTGATTGGGGTGATTGTTTTCTTGAGATGGTTGTTAATGTTGATGAACAAAGGTGAAAATGTGAAAATGGTGGAGCATTGTGATAACTCAACAACACTTGAAGGTTGAATATCATCTTTGTGTTCTTCACTTGCCCAAAAAACAGAAATGGACCAATGGAAGACACGTTATTGTGATGACTCAACAACACTTTGAAGGTTGAATATCATCTTTGTGTTCTTTACTTGCCCAAAAAACGGAAATGGACCAATGGAAGACACGTTATTGTGATGACTCAACAACACTTTGAAGGTTGTATATCTTCTTTGTGTTCTTCACTTGTTAAGAAGTGGAAATGATTGGATGAGACGCATTTCATTACGAAATTCACTTGACTTTTGACAACATAGGCACACATGCTTATGAGTGTCGGGATATGAGGATAAGACGCATTTCATTACGAAATTCACTTGTGGGGAATGGTTACATGGTGAATCTTCTTGTGAAAGTGACAGCCCCTACGAGTGGATGAAGAATCGAGTTGTTAGTAGTAAGGCATGGACTTCGGTTTTTTCATTTCACTTTGGTTATTTGGGGATGTACTAGAACTAATGATCACTAACAAGAGTGAATAATAGTTATGAGGTTTGAGTGTATGGTAGAAGTGTATCTTGTGGTTTCTAATGAATAAGGATCACCTATGTGAGTTCTTGAGAGTGTTTGGTTAAAGGATATATGTGAAGATGTGTGTTTTCCCTTCCCTTTTAATTCGTGCTCATCCGGACATAAGTTGTGGAATAAAAAGAATAAATGAAGAGAAATAACGACGGAAGCGATGAGCTTGACAATTTCATGATGGATGACGGTTAGCATACGATGAACTTCATCCGCGAAGTTATGTAGCTCTTCTCGAATATTGCGATTGTTCGTAGAACAATCACACAACGATGTACGAGGTTTGTCTCTTAAAGGTCGGTAACGAAACTGAATGGACGGAAAGATATTAACAATTTATATAATAAATAGAGGCATGATTAAGGTTTTTGGGAAAAACGACTTGCTTGGACCTGAACAATAAAGTCGACATTTTAATTTGCATCTTCAGAATAAAAATGCTTAAACATTTTGGATTGAAATGGATTCTAAGTTGTCGAGATTATCGGAATGTATTTAATGTAATATGTCTTTAATGAAAATGAGGAATTACTTTGCTATTTATGAGATTTTGTTTCATCATTCCTAGATCTAGATTAAAAAAATTAAAAGGTACCATTTGAGTGGTTTGGTGTGGATGACGGAGATAGATTGTGTCTAGAATTGACTAAAGAAAAGTATAATTTCTACGGCTTAGTGTTTGTACTCCTAATAAGATACAAAGTTTATCGAGTGTATACTATTCATTAGGCTATTTAGGAAGAGACCATTTAATCAATTAAAGACTATGAATATGAGGACTTTCACCTAGTGGGCTCAATTCAGGCTAAACACGACCCTTTTACGGGGTTTATACACCGAAAAATTAACCCAAAACTTTCAATCCTAGAAGCAAATTTCACAACCGTTAGGTCAAATTGATATTTTATTTGCAATAGATTTTCTAGTAGTCATTCTCATGTTAGACAAATAGAATTCTTAATTTACCTAATGAGTGTAGCAAACGTTAAAATTTGTATTTATCGTTTCATAGAGGACATAATATGACTCAACTATCTTACTTTAATTCCGGTTCGCATAATCCTAATCAAGATGTGTGAAATTCTAATATAAGCGTAAGCAAGATGTTTTAATCTTATGTTCAAGATCTATAGGTTGATTAATTTCGATTACATATTGTTTGATTTAATGGATGTCTTATATTTAGTCATCTTTACATGTGTAGTTGTCACATGTGATATTTAAACGAGTTTGGTATTTTTCAAAAAGCAATAGTGTGTTGTTTATTTGTGATAATGACAAATATATTATATTGAGAGTGTTTTAAGAATTCTCCATTTCATGCCATGTGAAGTGAATATTATTTATCTTAATTGAGTTTGTGATTCTTTAATAATAAATGTTTAAAAAAATACTTCTCTAAAATTAATATCCTTATCAATGTTGTATATCATAATTAGATAAGTATTTGAATAAGTGTATTTTTACTTGTTTATGCATTGATACATATTTTGATAGATAATTTTTCAATTCTAATAACTTATATTTTTCAAATATATGTGATGTATTTTCTTATAACACAACTTTTATGCTACGAAGAAATAAAATGCATAGGATATATATTATCCTTTATAAATCATTTAATATGATAAGTTCATAAATTCCTTAAACATAATGTTTCCTAAACATCATGTTATCCTAGGTGAATAAATAAGAATAACATTCTTATTTAAGAAGTTAGTCAAATATGAATATGAGTTTTAAGTTGTATGAGCAAAGATTACATATGTTGTAAATTGGCTCGTGTTTGGTTTTTCGGAAATGACATATTTAGTAATTGCATTGCAATGTAAATTTCTTGAATATTTTGCGACGAAACATCCATTTGTCAATCCTACTTCATTATGTATTTTCATGCATGTATATACTATTAGATAATATTTGGACACAAACTACTGGACAAGTAGACTCAATATGGCATCATCATCATTACTGTGTGAGTTATGATCCAATGCATATTCTTTTCATATACAACGGATACAATTCAATTTCATACCAATATAGTGTGATTGGAGTCATGTAGATGCAAGACAATTTGTTTTATTTTAATTTGATATAATCTTGAAACTAAACAAATAAGAATCCGATTTCTTGTCCATACTAAAAAACTTGTCAATTAGATTCGATAAATATATCAACCATAATTTGAATAATGAATTGATATATTCTTGAAATCTTTCTTGACCCTCACGAACACTCATTTAAAAGAAAATAGATAAATATTTAAATAGTGTGTTCCATTAAATCCCCAAAGATTGTTGTAAATTTTCTTGTGCGAAATAACTATTTGTTGTTATGTTTAATATACATAGTTTTTGACATTTTATGAGTATGAGTTTTCTAACCATTTTTATACAACACACATCTTTTGTAAAATACTATATGTTTAAAAAAAATATAATTATGTGTATGTTAAAACCATGCAAGCACAAGCATTCTCCTTTTCTTAGTTATTGATGATATTTAAATTAATCTTTTCTTCTTGTTTTGAACAAACATGGTCGAAACCAAGCAAGTTGTTGAAAATATTTAAACGTGTTGTTGAAAATAGATTTTTCTAATCGTTGGAAATATTTAGGTGACTAGTTTTAATACATTTAATAATATACTTGACAAGTTATTGAACTCTTATTCCTAAATATATTCCCATACCCGAAAAGATTTACAAGATGTTTATGTAACATTTGTAAGTTAAGTGATCTATGCCTATATGCAATGCAGACAATTACAATTCTTTAATGCAAGAAATCTAGCATAGTTCTAGTTATTCATAACCGAAAAAATAGCTACAAACGAATAGTTACTTGGCACATGTGCTTAGATTTCAATTAGCTTATTACAAGTAGCAACGATCATCTTAATAATTTTATAACTTTAGATATAAATAAGTGCACATTATCACATAGCATAACCTACATAACGTACTTGTCGAGTTTTGTGTATTAGATAACAAACAATGTATACTTTGTCTCGGTTTTGTTTAAGAACAAAATTGGTTTCCCTCCCCATTTCAAAAATACAAGTTTAAATATTTTTGAAAAGTTAATTACACCATTTTTCAAGATATATCGATAGATTATGTCCGAATCGAAAGTTCAAAGACTAAATACATGTTTTACAGTTTAAAACGAGGACTCTATGTTTTGGACATAAAATAGTATTTTGACTCTTTCTGACCTAAAAATTAAGTTTGAAAATAAATACTTGGAAGTTTTTTTATTTGAAGTGACTCAATTCTCTTGAAATGGGGGTTGGCACACTTCCTACGGACTTACGGTTGATTTTTTATGATTTTTAAAGTTTGTTGAAAAAGTGTCCGAATCAGGCAGGTGGTCCACCATTAATATTAAGGCGGACCGCCCTAGGAATCGCCCCAGCGCCCAGGATTAAGGTGGAGCCGCCCGGAATTAAGGGGGCCGCCCACCTGATACTCAGAATTTCAATTTTTTGTAAAAAATTATTTTTTGACTTTGCGGAAAGGTGTACAACTTGTCTGAATTTGATAACGAAGATATTACACACTTATTTTATGGCATCATTTTTATCTCGAGTGAGTATCATTAGTGTATATAAGATCAAAAACTAATAAAAGTTAACTTAACAAAACACTTTTCCATATTTATTCCCCCTCTAATGGTAATTTGTTCATGATCGTACTTCAATTTTAAAACCATTGGTTTTGAAAATAAGAGCGACATGGCTCTTCGATACCAATTATGGAAATCGTAGTGGGGGGGGGGGGGGGTGAATACAGTTTCATTAAAAATCTTCTAAAATGTTTCGTATCAATTACCGATCAAGCCGTGATAATATGATGAGTATTCATACAAGTTCATATACACTAATTATACACGTCGATTTACAACAATACAAATAACACACAATATTCACATTTATTTAGACATAATAAACTATATATCAACACATCACACATATTGCAAGTATAAATATTAAAGCGATTAAATGCAAGTATAAATGTAAAGAGATAAGGTGAAAAGAATTGAAAACGGGACTTGATGATTTATGTGCGTTCGGTCACGAAGCACCTCTTACCCTATCCACTCCCTGAGTACGCAACTCAGAGAGTTACTTCACTAGTCAACTCAAGATCCCTTAGGCGGTGAGATAGAAAACTGTACACAACGTTCGATTACACCGATTTAACGACACAAGTAAATGTCGGTTCTACATCTTAGCTAGAACCAATCTATCACAACACGACTTCACGACTTGTTCAGGCTTCACAACTTCACGGACCTTATTCCCAACTTCACTACTTCTTACAACTTCACACTTCTGCACAACATTCAACTTCACCACTCTACTTATGCAAGAGTGTCTGCGGCACTTGCTAATCATGAAACTCTTTGAAATAGCACTAATGGTCATGGCGACGGAAGCCACAATTATGAAACTAGAATTAGAGGAACTGTACGCACTCCCTGTGAGTGTATATACAAGGATTTTCTGAATTGCAAGACCCTTACTTTTAAGGGTACTGAAGGAGTGGTTGTGCTATCATAATGGTTCGAGAAGATGGAATCTGTGTTCCATATTAGCAACTGTGTTGTGGAGAACCAAGTTAAGTTTGCTACATGCACTTTCCTTGGAAATGCTCTAACATGGTAAAACTCCCACATGAAGACTGTCACTCAAGATGTTGCTTATGCTATGGACTGGAAGGCACTAAAGAAGATGATGACAGTCAAATACTGCCCAAGGGGTGAAATCAAGAAGTTAGAAATTGAGCTCTAGAACCTAAAAGCAAAAGGTACTAATGTGGCAAGTTACACTCTGCATTTTCAAGAGCTTACACTGATTTATAGGAGGATGTTCCACAAGGAATCAGAAGAAGTTGAGAAATATGTTGGTGGACTTCCTGATATGATCCGGGGAAATTTAATGTCATATCAACCCAAGACAATGGAGAAAGCAATTGAGTTTGCCAATGATCAGATGGATCAAAAAGTCCTCACTATTACTGAAAGGTAAGTTGAGCAGAAGAGGAAGTTAGAGTTTAATGCTGGAAACAATCAGGGGTACCAACAACAAAACAAGAGACATAACACTAGGAGGGCTTACACTACTGGACCTGGTGAAAAGAGGGAGTACACAGGATCATTGCCCTAGTGTACAAAATACAACTATCACCACAAAGGTCCATGTGCTCCCAGGTGTAATAAGTGCAAGAAGATCGGTCATCTGGCTCGTGACTGTAGGAGTTCTGGTCCCAACGGTAATAATAACAATCATAGGAACTTCGGGACAACTCAGAATGCTGTCACTTGTTATGAGTGTGGTGTTCAGGGGAACTTCAAGAAAGACTGCCCAAATTTGAAGAATGGAAATCATAGTAATCAAAGTGGGAATGGCAATGCACCAGCCAAGGTTTATGTGGTGGGCAATGCGGGAACAAACTCAGACTCCAATGTCGTTACAGGTACATTCCTTCTAAACGACTGCTATGCTTCTATCTTATTTGATGCTGGTGTTGATAGAAGTTTTGTATCTACTACATTTAGTTCCCTAATTGATATCACACCAACTACATTAGACCATTATTATGATGTTGAACTAGCCGACGGGAAAATAATTGGGATAAACACTATCATCCGGGGTTGTACATTAAACTTCTTAGACCATCCATTCAACATCAACTTAATGCCCGTAGAACTTGGTAGCTTCGACGTCATAATCGGTATGGACTGGTTGTCAAAGTACCACGCTCTCATTGATTGTGCCGAGAAGATCGTTCGTATTCCCTGGGGAAATGAAACCTTAATTGTTCATGGTGACGGAAGTAATCAGGGAAACGGGACTCGTTTGAACATCATTTCGTGCACCAAAACTCATAAATATTTGTTGAAAGGACATAATGTCTTTTTGGCACATGTTACTACGAAGGAGACTGAAGACAAGTTGGGGGAGAAGCGACTTGAGGACGTACCAATCGTTCGAGATTTTCCTGAAGTATTTCCTAAAGAATTGCCGGGTCTTCCACCAACTCGACAAGTGGAATTCCAAATTGATTTGATGCCTGGTGTTGCACCTGTAGCACGAGCACCCTATCGATTAGCTCCTTCCGAAATGAAAGAGTTATCGGAACAACTGCAAGAACTATCCGACAAGGGCTTTATAAGACCCAGTTCCTCACCTTGGGGAGCTCCGGTCTTGTTTGTCAAAAAGAAGGACGGATCATTCCGGATGTGCATTGACTACCGGGAATTGAATAAGCTGACGGTGAAGAATCGTTATCCTCTCCCAAGGATTGATGATTTATTTGATCAACTACAAGGATCCAGTGTTTATTCAAAGATAGACTTGCGATCGGGTTATCATCAGCTTAGAGTACGAGAAGAGGATATTTCAAAGACGGCATTTAGGACTCGGTATGGTCATTTTGAGTTCCAAGTGATGCCATTTGGTTTGACAAATGCACATGCAGTATTCATGGACCTCATGAACCGAGTATGCAAACCATACTTGGATAAGTTTGTAATTGTCTTTATCGACGATATACTAATTTATTCAAAGAACAAGAAGGAACATGAAGAGCATCTTAAGGCAATTCTGGAATTGCTTAAGAAGGAGGAGTTGTACGCTAAATTCTCTAAATGTGAATTTTGGATTCCTAAGGTACAATTTCTCGGCCACGTGATTGATAGTCAAGGCATTCACGTGGATCCCGCCAAGATCGAATCCATAAAAGATTGGGCATCTCCTAAGACTCCAACGGAGATTCGTCAATTTTTAGGTCTTGCCGGTTACTACCGAAGATTCATTGAAGGATTTTCAAAAATCGCTAAGCCAATGACCAAACTCACTCAGAAGAAAGTCGCCTTTGAATGGGGTGACAAGCAAGAAGCAGCTTTTCAGACATTGAAGCATAAGTTGTGTAGCGCACCCATCTTAGCTCTCCCTCAAGGAGCTGAGAACTTTATTGTTTATTGCGATGCGTCACATAAAGGATTGGGTGCGGTATTGATGCAAAACGAGAAGGTGATTGCTTATGCATCACGACAGCTGAAGATTCATGAGAAAAATTATACTACCCATGATTTGGAACTTGGTGCAGTGGTGTTTGCTCTAAAGATTTGGAGGCACTACTTGTATGGAACCAAGTATACGGTGTTCACTGATCATAAGAGTCTACAACACATACTTGACCAAAAGGAGTTGAATATGAGGCAACGTCGTTGATTAGAGTTGCTTAGTAATTACGATTGTGAGATTCGTTATCACCTGGGGAAAGCAAATGTTGTTGCTGATGCTTTGAGCAGGAAAAAGCGAATTAAACTGTTAAGAGTCCGAGCCTTAGTGATGACTATTAGTTTGGGTCTTCCCAAATAAATCTTGAATGCTCAGACCGTAGCACAGAAACCAGAGAATCTCAAGAACGAATATGTAGGTGGTATGATCAGGAAGGATATACCGAAGGAAAAGTTGGAACCCCGCGTTGACAGAACCTTATGCTTAAACTACAGGAGTTGGTTGCCATGTTATGGTGACTTGAGGACTGTGATCATGCACGAGTCCCACAAATCAAAATACTCCATCCATCCAGGTTCTGACAAGATGTACCAGGACATGAAAAAGCTATATTGGTGGCCCAATATGAAGGCCGACATCGCCACCTATGTTAGCAAATGTTTGACGTGTGCTAAATCAAAGCTAAACACCAAAGGCCATCAGGTTTGTTAGTACAACCCGAGATACCCCAATGGAAGTGGGATAATATCACAATGTACTTTGTCACGAAGCTTCCTAAGTCATCGCAAGGATATGACACCATTTGGGTGATTGTTGACCGACTTACTAAGTTTGCAATCTTTACACCAATGAGAGAGACTAATTCCATAGAGAAATTGGCGAGAATGTACCTGAAGGAGGTAGTCACAAGGCATGGAATACCTGTTTGGATCATTTATGATCGTGACCCTAGATTCGCATCAAATTTCTAGAGGTCACTTTAGAAGGCTTTGGGTACTAACTTGGATATGAGTACTGCGTATCATCTGTAGACTGATAGACAAAGCGAGAGAATGATCCAAACTCTCGAGGATATGCTACGTGCTTGTATGATCGACTTTGGGAATGGTTGGGTTAAACACTTGCCACTAGTTGAGTTTTCTTACAATAATAGTTATCACGCTAGCATCAAGGCTGCGCTGTTTGAAGCACTTTACGGTCAAAAGTGTCATTCACCTGTTTGTTGGGCCGAGGTTGGACAAGTTCAACTCACCGGTCCAGAAATGGTCCAAGTGACAACTAAGAAGGTCATTCAGATCAAGCAAAGAATGCAAGCCGCTCGTGACCGACAAAAGAGTTACGCCGATTTAAAGCGTAAGCCGATGAAGTTTCAAGTTGGGGATAGGGTTATGCTCAAGGTTTTACCTTGGAAAGGGGTCGTACGTTTTGGTAAACGGGGAAAGTTAAACCCTAGGTATGTTAGACCCTTTAAGGTGTTGGAAAAGGTTAGATCCGTTGCTTACAAGCTTGAGCTTCCCCAAGAGTTGAGCAGGGTTCACAATACATTTCATGTATCCAACTTGAAGAAATGTTATTCCGACGAACCATTAGCCATTCCATTGGAAGGAATTCATGTTGATGACAAGCTCCGTTTTGTGGAGGAACCCGTAGAGATCATGGATCGAGAAGTCAAACGGTTGAAGCAAAGCCGTATCCCAATTGTCAAGGTTCGATGGAACTCGAGGAGAGGTCCTGAGTTCACATGGGAACGTGAAGACCAATTTCAAAAGAAGTATCCGCACCTCTTCACTAAACCCGTACCTTAGTCAAGTGTTGCGACTTGAGCCTTAGGGACAAGGCTCTTCTAACGGGAGGAGACTGTAACATTTCACTTTTTCAGGTCATTTACGACTTTAATTATTCAATTATTTATTTTTAGGCTTTTGCGCGTTTACTTTTAATTTTTACCGTTAAGCTAAATCGCGTACACTAAAAATGAGCATTTAACGTAAATGGGCATCAAACAATTAAATGTTTACGTCAAGTAAGTGTTATAAAGTTATTAGGATGATAATTTATAACTTTATGCTTTTTTTTATTGGTTACGTAAAACGTTTACGTAACGCAATAAAACTACACTATTGCATGCATGGCAAACCATAAACCTACCTATACTTCAACAAATACCCACTAATACCCACAAACTTCTTAAACATTTGTTTAATTCAACCCCTGGCCAAATTCTACACATATAACACACATACACTTGAAACTAAATCATCTAGACCTCCACTAACTTGAATAAACAATACTAGTTGTTATCCAATGAATCAAACCACCACTTTTAACCATCTTTTTGTCCCCCTTGTGATCATATACACGACAAGAACCACGAGGAAAAGAGGAGGCCAAGAACAAGCATGTTAAGAGTAGTCAAATCATTCTTACACAAAGCAAAGACATGTCCCTAACCCTAGCATTGTACTTAACCATTAAACAACTATTTTGTCCCCTCCTTTTGTTGGCAAAACCAGACACACACACACAAGAAGACCAAAACCATGCAAGCTTGTAGAAGAGTGGTTTCTAAAGCTAGGGCTTGCTATAAATAGGAGCCATAAAGTGTTAGTATCACACACACAACAGATTAACAAGAAACCAAAGCAAGAAACCCTCCCTTGAGCTCCTATAACCCACGGCATCACTCCCACTCACATACATAATCATAGTTTTTGATTTCTAAGCTAGTACAAGTGTTTAAGGGTCATTGTTAATCATATACAAGGTGTCTTGGAAGCTTGGTTTGGTTTATATAAGGGTTAAACAAGGAAGGTGTGAAATTAGGGTTTCTTGAAGAAATTAGGGTTTTCTACTTCCATTTTCGAATTAGGGTTTATTTGGTGGGGTTTAGTATTGTTCAACAATCATCCTACACTCATCTAAGGTTTACCTCACCTAGGTTTTCTTATTAAAGTTTATAAGATAAAAACCATATGTATACATACACGAAATTATTTTGTGTATGGTTAAGATGATGTTTTAAATATGTTAATATGTTTAAAACAAAGATTTACAAGCAATGGATAGTTTATATAATTGTTTGTCAAATATTGATTATTTATTTAATTATAAAGTTTAGATAATTAAATAAATATGTTGGACAATTTTCTTAGACAATATGGACCTATTATGATGGACACAATGTAGAGGACTTAAATTATATACCATGGATGTTAATTTATAAATTAGAAGACTTGTGGTAATTTTATAAAGTTTAAAAGTGTATAAAATAAATAAATTAACCTTTTGATTGCTACTGTTCATTCGAACCATATAAATATTTGTTTTATATTATATAAAAATAATACATCTCATAAGGATCGTAAACATATAAGAAACTTGAAAATCCAATAAATATTGAGGGAGTTATGAATTTCACAAGATATACATATATAAAGGTATTTTTATAAAAGAAAGTTTATAAAAACAAATGATTTCGAATCTGAAATATTTCTTTGATATTTTTCTGAAAAAGTAGATGTTGTAAGGGTACTTAAAAGGTAATAAACTTGAAAAACCAATGGGTAATGAATTAGTTATGACTTTTTTATGTTTAATGAATAAAATACCTAAAAGTAACTTTATAAAAGTAATTTTATAAAAACCTGTTACTGTTCATCATAGTAGGCTGATGAGAAATATTTTTGTTGGATAGAACTTTGAATTACGAAGACGTGGGCGAAGGAATCACTAAAAACCCAATTAAAACGAACGAGATATGATTTTTATACGATTTCAACAATTAATATTTATAAAAAGTATTTTTATAAATTTATACTTACTGTTACTGTTCATAACAGTAAAAATAAGTATAATAAATGTAATAATTGATTAGATTTTTTCAAATACGAAACCATACATATAAAGAACGTATTAAACAGAGGTAAAACGAATAAATTACGACGTTTTCAATATTACAACAATTAATTATATAAAATTAGTTTATATAATTTATTAAATTGATTAAATGTTAATGTTCATCAGTAACTTAATATTTACAAATATGATATTTTAAAATATCATTCAAATACGAAACCACGGATGTAAAGAATATGCAAAACGGATTTGAAACGAGAAAGATATGACGTTTTTAATAAAAGTAATATTTATAAATGTTTTTAACTTTATAAATATTATATTCTCAAATAATTAAATTCTTTATACAATAAA
>BQNB010076327.1:1980-27587 GCA_026074375.1 Tanacetum coccineum | reverse complement strand
TAAAATCTAGACCCATAAGCTAAATTGACAAGTTTAAATCCTAAGTACTGTTTTTGGCTTTTTAACTTTTTGACAGCAAAAATAAGCTAGAAAACAAAATTAAAGACTTGAACTATATTAAAACTTAAATCCTACAGAATTTGATAAGCTAAATCTTAAAATTATCTATCCAAATTAAGCTAAGAACACAGCAGTACTAACTGAGGTTAGTACTGCTAGTGTAAAAGTTCAGCAGTTCTTTCAAGTGAAAGCACTGCTGATGCAATTTGACTTTTGATAACAGAATAAGCAATGAAATAAGCTAGGAAATGAAAACTAAAGCTAAATTCATAATAAGCTATAACTAAACTTAATACTACTGATTTTGGCAAGCTAAAATCTAAGCTAACAGTACTAACTGAGGTTAGTACTGGTAGTGTAAATTTTTAGCAGTACTAACTTGTGAAGGCAGTACTAACTCTTTAGTTAGTACTGGTAGTGCAATTCAAGAGTGCACTAAACCAAACACCCCTTTAAGACTATGACAGGTTTGAGAAAAGCTTTTAAGATTGAATCTAATGAACAAGTACTAAATACCAGATAAAAACTAGCTTAAAACAAACTTAATGAACAAATCTTAACAACTAAATAAGCCTTAATCTAAGATCTAAACTATTTTACTATATTTTTGGTTTTTTAGAGGTTTTTAAGACAAATATATGAAAGACTAAGATCTAAACTAATTTAATCAAAAACAGATAAACAACTATGATTATTAAGCTAAATTATACTAAAATAAGCACTAATAAGCAAAGAGAATAAACAAATAAGCAGATCTAAACATAGCAAGCAATGATATCATTATTTAAAGCTAGAATTTAAAGGAAAATTAAAGAGAAACTTACAAACTCCTCTAGCTAAACAAGAGGACCAATAAAGGCAGCTACAAGCTCCCTAGCTTATTAATAAGCTAGGGTATAAGTCCTTGGGATCTCTTCCAAGTTAAGATCCCCTTCCAAAAGCTCTAATCCAATAAGATCCATGTAAGATTAACTGATTTAAAGTTAAAGTAAGATTAATACTGAATTCAATGAGCTCTATTTCATCTTATAGACTGAAAGAGCTTAATATGAGCTTATTAGCTTATTGAGACAAATTGGCTTATTAAGAGAGCTTAAAGGTTGAAAATAAGAAGAGCTTATGACAAATAAAAACTGAGTTTCATTAATTAAAGAAGCTGATTACATTACTTGAAAAAGAAAAGTTACATTTAAGAAAAAAATACGAATTTAAGCTAGACTAAATTACTAAAAACTAGATAAAAAGAAGATAAAAAGAGGATCCTCCTCGTGTGTGAGAAGTGAGGGCTATTTATAGCTGAACGAAGAACCTTCTAGCCTCTTGAGCTCATTTCCTTATCATTTAATCTCTGCCTTCCATTCCCTTCAATCATTTGATCTATGTTGTGGGACGTTGGATCAATATGTGCACAATTAAGGATTGCCAGCGTGACATTCCTTTGATATGACATTGTGCTAGTTTTCTGAGTGATTTAGCACAAAATCCCACCTTCCTTGTGTTTCTTTGCTATGTCCACGCGATTGGGAGAGGTTAAGTAATCCTTTGATAAAGACTGATTTGTCCCTTCATTTGTGTTAGAGAGCTCATGAATTGACCTAAGCACCCTTTAATTTTGGAAAAAAACTTAATTTGGAAAAAAAAAAAAAAAAAAAAAAAAAAAAAAAAAAAAAAAAAAAAAAAAACAACAAAAAAAAAAAAAAAGAAGAAAAAAAAAAACAAAACAACTTCCCTTTGATTTACCCTGGATGGTGAAACGTGGGAGACGGGTGAATAGTAACTAGCCTTCGCGCCTAATTTTCGACAGTTAAAACTGTTGGAGTTTAGGGAGTTTGCACATTTGGTCCTTCTCTTTCTTTCCTTTCTTTTTAGTTATAAAACAGTTTGGGAACTTACAATTTTGGCCCTTGTGTTTTATAATAAGAGGAAATGGGCTTTGTTGACCTTTATTGACCAATGTTTGACTAGGTTTGACTGAGGCTTGACTTTTCTGGCTTCGGCTTTGAATCTTTGGCTTCTTTTTGAACTCTTCTGATTCTCGTGTCCGTGCTTGCTTGTTTTTGACTGTTTTCTTACGATTTTTGACTTATTCATACCTGCACATACAAAACACAAATACAAGCATATTTTTGCCATTTTTGGTCTGTTTTGGGTTTAATTGGGTTATTTTAGGTACAAACAGATATGTGTATTCTACACTTATCAAACACTATGTTTACACGGCAGGAGTTGGATACCTTGCTATGGAGACTTAAGATCCGTGATTATGCACGAATCCTACAAGTCGAAATATTCTATCCATCCCAGTTCCGAAAAGATGTACCAAGATGTGAAGAAATTATATTGGTGGCCAAACATGAAGGCTGACATCACCACGTATGTTAGCAAATGCCTGACATGTGCAAGGGTCAAGGCCGAACATCAAAGGCCATCGGGATTGCTAGTACAACCAGAGATACCCGAGTGGAAGTGGGATAATATCACGATGGATTTTATCACCAAACTTCCTAGATCGTCACAAGGTTTCGACACCATTTGGGTGATTATAGATCGACTTACAAAATCTGCTCACTTCCTACCAATAAGGGAGAATGATCCATTAGACAAATTGGCAAGGTTGTACTTGAACAAGGTAGTGGCAAGACATGGGATACCTGCCTCAATTATCTGTGCACCGTTGACGAAATTCACTTCAAATTTTTTGGAGATCGTTTTAGAAAGGCTTTGGGTACAGATATTAGTATGGAGCACTGCGTATCAACCAGAAACTGAGAACGGCCAGAGCGAGAAGAACCATTCATACCTCGAGGACATGCTACTTCTTGCGTGATCAGATTTTGGCAACGGTTGTGGGTTTTAGAGCATTTGCCATTGGCCGAGTTTTCATACAACAACAGTTATCACGCTAGCATAAAGGCCGCCCCTTATGAGGCACTGTATGGGCAAAAATGTCGATCACCAGTGTGCTGGGCCGAGGTTGGGGAAGCCCAACTGACTGGTCCGAAATTGATCCAAGAAACAACGGAAAAGATTGTCCTGATCAAGCAAAGGATGCAAGCTGCTCATGATCGACAAAAGAGCTACGCCGATCGGAAGCGAAAGTTGATGGAGTTCGAGGTTGGGGACAGAGTTATGCTCAAGGTCTCACCTTGGAAAGGGGTCATACAATTCGGTAAGCAGGGCAAGCTGAACCCGAGATATGTCGGACCTTTCAAGGTGTTAGCAAAAGTGGGGAAAGTTGCCTACAGGCTGGAACTTCCTCAAGAGTTGAGCAGAGTTCACCATACTTTCCATGTGTCTAATTTGAAGAAATGTTACGCTGACGAACCTTTAGTCATGCCGTTAGAAGGAATTCATGTTGACGTTAGCTCCAGTTTGTAGAAGAGAGCCGTTAAAATCATGGAAACGGAGATCAATACAATTCACGCGAAGCCGGATACCATTGTCAAGGTTCGCTGGAACCTTAACTAGGGGGTGCGGGGCCCTGGAGTTCACTTGGGAACGTGAAGATTCGTTAAACAAAAATACCACATAGCTTTTCACAAACCTGGGCTACGTCATCTGCTACAAGGTCTTAAGCTTTGTAGAGACAAAGCATCTTTTAAACGGGTGGAACTGTAACATTCTTTAATTTCCAGGTCATTTTTACGACTCCTATTATTAGACACTGTTCATATTTAGTTCGATACGCGTATACTTTTAATTTTGCTTTTGAGCTAAATACGCGTAGACCTAGACATAATATTTTAATGCAAAAATAAAAATAAACGGTCATCAAATAAATTAAGGATTACATCCCCAAGTAAGAAATAACTAGCAAGAGGATGATTATGAACTTTTGCGTAATTTATTTTTATTGGTCATGCAAAAGGGTTACGTATTCGCAATAAAATACGTTTGAACACACCATAAATACCTAAACTTATCTAGACTCAAACCAATACCCGCTTTTAAAAACCTTAACACAAAAATTTAATCAATTTTGTGCATATAACCCACTAGGGGCCGGTTAGGGGTCCAAAACAAGTAGGAAATCTTTCTAATGATCCTTACAAGTACTAGTACTTCCTCTAACTCATTAATAACTTGATCCCTAATGTCTCCAGTTTAGTCATTTACACATTGGTTAAGAACTATTAGTGCCCTCTTGATTTCCTTTGTCCGCGGCAGACGCGGAACCAAACACACAAATCCATAAGATTTGCTAGGCTAAGCGCATATCTTGTAACATCTTGAGAGTAATTAAGAAGGTACTAAGGAATGGTTTAGAGTAACACCATGTGTTTAGCATATAGGAAACTCAAAAACCACCTCCTAAGGCACAAATTTGGTTCGGTGTGGGTGGTTTGTGAAACTAAGAGAGCTAACTAGCTTCTCATCCTATAAATAATATTCACTAGCTCACTTAACACATTTCCAAACTCTTATATACTTTCTTCTCTCATTCGGATCACAAAACGCAACCATACAAACCTATTTGTCACATTTGGGAACACGACACAAGCTAAGGGATAATACAACGAGTGCACAATGGGTTCTAACGAGCTAAGGGCAAGCACACATCAACATCCACTTCTCAATTCATAAGAGCTATAGGAACCCTTGATAACTCCCTCATGAACACTTGCAAATTCAAGTTAAATTGTCGCTTGATTTCTAGACTTGTGTCACGACCATATAGGGTTCACGCACCTATATCTGTACATGTTATACTTGTGTGGTGCAAAGACCTAATTAAAATGCATGTACAAAAGATGGATTATGTCAATCTAGGGCATAAGTGCCCAATTTAGAATGAAAAACTTGACCAGACGTAAACAAATACATTATACACAAAATGGTAAGAAAAACTCTACGTGAACTTTCTTGTAAGTACCTGAATGAAGACTAAGGAAGTGTAGTGCAACCTTATCTAGCATGTGCATGAAGCGAACACGACCCTATGCATGCAAAATAAGGTCACATTTGGTATACTAGCTCGTTAACGGTGTCTTAAGAGGTACTAGAACACCTAACGGGCCACTAATGGCTTTGTTTAACCCACGCAGCCTACACTCGGGCCCAACAGGCCCAACAGTGGAGACCCTAGCTTATTAATAAAGCTCTAACTATCTTATTAAGGTGACCTACAGCTTATTGAAAACAAATAGGCCCTTATACCCTTTAAAAACGAACGACACCTTAATGGAACCTTGGAACTAATTTTCAGTAAATGGTTGTGGGCCAAAGACGATCCTAATAAGCTCAAAAATAAGCTCAACCGGCTATCATAAGTCAAACAGCTTAAGCAACACTTAAATAAGCTAACGAATGCATTTGTGACTACCCGGACTAACTAAACCATACCAGTATAACCATTATGGTACTACCATTACGAACAGACAAAAATATACTAACCAGGAGTAACTAATATGCTTACTAGTAGTAATGACTTAAATTATCTACCAGTAAGTAACCATTATATTACTACCAGTACTAATGACAATATTATTCTACCAGTTAGTAACTAATATGCTACCAGTAGTAATGACTATATCTACCAGTAGTAACCATTATAGTACTACCAGTACTAATGACAATATTATTTCTACCAGGAGTAAACTAATAGCTAATCACCCCATAGTAATGACTATATCTACTAGTAGTAACTAATAAAGACCTACATTTTCATTTTTTTAGTAAACTTAAAGGACTAATTATTAATTATCAAAACTAAAGGGTTTACGAGTGGTAAACTGCCTTGATATTTTATAAACCTAAGGGACTTAAAGTTAATATCATAGCAGCTAGTGTATATTTGTGATCAAAAGTAAATAATAAAACGCTTAAATAATCGGTCAATATTAACTATAATTCAACATTAGAACGGGGTTAATTTACACTTAATAAATAAGTATATTTATTAGGAAATATATCCGTTTTCCCAAGAGCCATCAAACAATTTCTCAAATACATTAAACACTACACCACCCCACAAGTGAGATAACCGTATATATAAACTAAGCAAATATACATCGAGTCTTTAGCCGAAACTGGTAGACTAAGACTGGCCGTATTTTTACTTAGGTTATTTTGCGGTGTGGTTCAGACGTGGATATTCATTATCAATTTCTAGAGGACTATACACATCAGGTGTTCATAGCCCTATGTTTACAATTATTACATAATTTACATCCTTAGGGTGAGAAACATGCTTTTGTTTTACAAATTGGACGCAAGAGTACATTTTATACATTGAGTACGTGTTAGCCTAAGTGCGATAACCCACTGAGCCCTTTATTAATGTGAACTGTCAATTACTGGAATTGAGAGCGCGAATGGTAATAGATAAGATCTATTAAGATTGACAAGTCCCCGCTTCGGGTGATTATCTAATCACTGGGAACAAACGTATAACCAGGTCGATTTGGGATGTTTTCTGGTTAGAACATCATTACAACAGGGCATCATTGTCAATATATTGCATTCATTACATGTCAGCTCAGTGTCATGAGCTTAGGAAAATGTGATCACTTTTTATGATGTTGCATGTGTTGCCTAAAATCATACACATGGAAATCTTGGCGGTCCTACTAATGATTTACATAAACCCTATGAATTCCAACCAACATTATGTTGACGTTTTAAAGCATGTTTTTCAAGTAAAAAGGCACGAGGTGCGAGAACAAATGAAAGTCAATAATTGTAAGAGTCATACACTTAAGATTTGGGGACCTTATACAATTTTGGGAAAATTTTGTTAAAAACCGGAATCTTTATTTATAATTGTTGAACAATTTGAAGAGCCATGGGCTTATGATAACAAACAAGCTTTTGTTTAATTCCAATGTATCTTTATTTTCAAAATGACACGTTTAGAAGTCGTTCTCGCAGAATCTAAATAGTTAAATGATCCATAAATGTAATGCCCTCGGATATTCAAACATTCCGCTGCGTGCTCAGATTTGAGGGTGTTACACCCCTAACCCTGTTTTCCCCTTTATCCCAAAACCTAAATCCCGCCAAATCCAAAACCCCACACTATTCATCCGTCTCTTTCATTTACCCTGCACCACGACAAAACACTCATACCCTACCTTTTAGACCCCACCCCAGTAAGATGATAAGACATGTTGGCAATCCTATGAAGGATTATTAGACAAGAAGAATCAAGGGCTATGATGGGCTCAAAGAAACATAACAAAGAAGATCAAAGGCTATGATTTATCGCTTGGGGAGCACTCCCAATCCCTCTCACAAAACAAACACAAGTTCAATTTGTAAAAGGGCATCTAGTGTAATGTAATTTATTCTATAAATAGTTATTCTATAAATAGTTTAGGATTCCATTTGTAAAACGGCATCTAGTATAATGTAATTTAGGAGTAGTGTAACTTGTCTTATTTACAGCTTATTTTTATGTTTTTAGTCTTTTAAATATTGTAAATTTTACTTTCAAGCATTGTAACCTTTTTAAGTCTTAATGAAATTCATGTTTTATGTTAAATTCCGTCTTTTAAGTTCTTAAATGCATTCTTGCTTATTTACCTTATAAGTCATTTTACAAGCTCTTTACAAGTCTTTTTATACCTGCAAAACTTTACTTAAGCTCTTTTCAAAAGTTTAAGCTCATTTTCTGTTTTTAATCTTTCCTTATATGAAAAACTTTGCAAGAATCATGAAGCATGGTGAATTATGGATGTCCATGGGTTAGAACTTATTAGATAAGCATTAGATAGAATTAAGTTGATTTAGGGTTTAAGTCTTAACTAAAAAGCAAAGGGATTTATAAGTTCCTATATTTCATTTATAGCTTATTTCATGAAACTGCATATTTCTGGCCTATTCCAGGCTTATCTATACGTATTCCATGATCATTTGTGCTTATACATTGCTTAAATTGCTTTGTTTGAAAATGCTACGTATGCTTGAATTTTAGCTTATAAGTCTATTTTGTTCTCTTTCATACCTCTGTGCTTAAATGAGCTCTAACTCCTGCTTATTGGTTTTGCTTATTTATAATGCTTATTGTTGGTTCAAAAATGCTTAATCACGCTTAGTTAATCTAATGCTTATCTAGTTTTGAAGTTTTAGTTCTTAAATAAGACTTTTATAAGCAAAAACTAAATTTTTAAAGTTAATGGGGTGTTTGGTTTAAGAACACTTGGCTTTGGTAAAAATTGTTCATGCATTTTTTTAGTTTCCAAAATCTGTTTTGATTCATCATAATTCTGTTTTAGATCAAGTTTAGTCAAAGTTAAAACATGTTTTTAGTAGTTTACAAGTTTTCTAGTCATAAATTCTTTACTGTGAAGATTTAAGTTCTTAATCTTTATTTCTTTTGATTTTAAGATTCAAAGTGTTAAAACTGTTTTTACAAGCTCAAAATGTACTATAAATCAAGCCTATAATCTGGTAGATGGGAGGTTATTTTACACTGTTTCCTTGGTTGTGTGTAAAAAAAGGTCAAACAGTTATTTGGTTTTCAAGCTTTGGGTTAAGTTTTTAATAGATTTCAATCTATTTTTTAGGTTAGTTTAAGTTTAAGTTAGGCTCTAAATTTTTGAGCATAAGCTCTTTGGTTAGTGTTCTAAATCTCGAAAAGGTTTTTGAGGATTTAGAATAGCTTTTACTAGCTTATTTCTAGGGCTGCAAAAGCCTCTTGGGCTTTTTCTTTGCAAATGGCATTGTGTATGCTTATTTGCTTTTTCAGTTGCTTATTGCTAATCATTAATGCTTATTTTTAGTGTAGTCTTGCTTATTAGGTTAGTTTAAGCTGTTTCGAAGCTTATTTGGTTTTAGTTTGCTTATTTAGTTAAGTTTAAGTTTTGAAGTTAAGTGTTAAGTTTTTAGTGTAATATGTTTTCCAATATGCTTATTTACCAGCTTATTAATGCTTTTCATTAAAAGTTGTAGTTTTAAAAAAATGCTTATTTTCATCCTAAGTAAAAAGTTATTTCAAAAGTTGGCAAAAATAAAAAGCTTGGGAAATTGGGGAGGCCAAGGGTGAGCCAGGTTCGAACACAAGACCTCCACAACCTCTACCAAGCTTTAGCACACACTCTGCTACCACCACTGCCCTTGGGTCTTTTACGTCTAAGCTTGCTTTTATTATCCTTTTAACATTTAGTTAGTTGTTTCGCCTATAAGCTCTTTAGCGCTTATTTCCAGCTTATTAAGATAAGTTGGTTCACCATTTTTATTTTTCTTAGATTTTACTTAGCTTAAAGCACTTTTTATAAATTTTTCAGAATTTTCCAAATTAATTTAGTATTTTTAATTAATTTTTTAGATTAAATCAGTTTTTAATTCATAATAAATAATATAAATGTCAAAAAAATATAATTTTTTTTTAATTTTCATTTATCATTTAGGACATTTAAAAATTAAATTTGCATTTGTAGGGTTCAAATTTTAGAATTTGGGTTTTTAAAGCACGGGTTTAGAATCCCGTTATCGTTTTTAGTTTAAATCTTTAATTGCTTTCGTTTTAGGCTTGTTTTTATTTGTTTTTGCATATTATTAGTAGAAATAGAATACAAGCCAAATCTTTGATCATTCAAACGCGCGATCACGAACTTAATCACGATTCTCAATTCATGCCTCGTCGGGAAACGACCCGGGAAGGTTTTTGGGATTTTACTTTGGATAAAAGTAATTTTCCTTCTTAAAACCCTCTTGGAATACTTAACTCACTCTTCTTAATTGATATTTTGGGAATTCTTCTTAATTATTTTATATTATATATATATATATATATATATATATATATATATACAGTAAGGAATTTTTTTACAAATCTCTTAAAAACCTTACGGAATACTTACTCTCTCCTTTTATTTGATATTTAGTTATATATATATATATTACTTATATATTATATATACTAAAGAAGCAAATCAATTTTTGGCGCCGTTGCCGGGGAGGTGTGTGCGATTATCGTGTTTACTTTTGAAGATTAGTGTTTGAAGACTCTTCCCCGTGAAGTTATCGCTTTCATTTGTGAATATTTTCAAGTAATCAAAAATACCAAAAAAATAAAAAACAACAAAAACTATCGTTGTGTCACTTGTGAATTCGGCTCACCTTTAGATTACAAACTATAAGAGAGGTATAAGGAGGGTTGATCCAACGATCTTCGACCCGAAAGAAGATGGTTTTTAAAACGCTTCGCGCTTACCCGCTCCTCCGCTTCTTTGTGCGTTTTCTAGAGAGCTATCGTACACTTGTTCGGTTTTCGGTTACCAAAAATATTTTTCTTTCTTATGTATTTTGCTAAAAATAATCTTCTCTATCCTCTTATTCGTTTAATTCTTATCTTCTTTACCCTCTTATTCGTTTAATTCTTTGACATGTCTTTGTATAATCAGCCCCAGTATGAGACATATTCTTGTGGGTTTTGTAGAAACGATGCTCATTATGGTTACGATTGTCCACCTCAAGTCCCGTTTGTCTACAATCAGGACCCGTGTTTCAATCAAAACTTTGATAATTTTCCACAAACTTCACCAAGTTTCCCACAACAATTTCTTTGTTGTGAGAACTGCGGGGGTCCTCATGAGACTTTTCAGTATAATTTTCCACAAACTTCACAACAATTTCCTTGTTGTGAAAACTACGGGGGTCCTCATGAGACTTTTCAGTGTCAACCGTTGAACCAAAATTTCTACGAACCTAATCTTTATTATAATTCTATTTCTTTCGGTTTTAACCAATCCCAACCCCCGCAGTTTCCCGTCATTCATCAACCTCATCAATAAATGAGTATCCAAGATATGATGGATCTGAAGCAGCAGTATTTAGATGAAATGAAAAGTTTAATTAATAAATTTCCGATTAAGGATTATCGTGATGAGAAGATTGATATTAAGATTAATGAGCTTAAGGAAAATTTCAATGGAATGAGTATTGAAATTAATAAAAAGAAAAAGCTTCAGCAACTAGAGCAGGTGGCCAATCTTAGTACTTATCCTTCGCGACTTTTCAATTCTTTTTGCTACGACGATGATGATGATGATGACGAGGAGTATACTATTGCAATCACACCCGTCTTACCAACCGAGGAGCCCGATAACTCTCTAAGTATGGGGGACGAGCATCTTAGCACTATTCCGGAAACAGAATCGGATGAATTAATAAAGTCTAGTGTTGAGAACCTTGTCCCATTCCAAAGTGAGTCTGAGGATTTTTCCGATATCAAAAGTGAGTGTGATGTGCCCGTTTGTGATAATTTTACAACTTTCTTTAATCGTCTCTTTGATGCTGACGACGATTTTTCCTCAAGTGACGACGAGTCATTTTTTGATGAGGACGTTCCGAAGGAAATTTATTCGAACCCTCTTTTTGATGAATAATTCATTTCTACTAAGATAGATCCGCATCACTTTAATGCAGAGTCTGATCTTATAGAATCCTTGCTTAATCGATACACTTTGATTATTTCTTCTCCTAAGTTTGATTCTCTTCTCGAGGAGTTCTCCGGTGAACTCGCTCATATTGACAAAATTCCACCGGGAATTAATGAAGCCGACTTTGATCCTGAGGAAGAAATTCGTCTTGTTGAGAAATTGTTGCATGATAATTCATCTCCTCGACCTCCGAAAGAATTTAATTCTGAAAATTCTGATGTTGTAATCGAATCTTTCTCTCCATCTCCTATCCCCATTGAGGGTAGTGACTCTCTTATGAAGGAGATTGATATTTTTCTTGCTACGGATGACTCGATGCCACCGGGCATTGAGAATGACGACTATAACTCGGAAGGGGATATTCTTTTTCTTGAAGAATTTCTTAGCAATGATCCCCTTTCACTTCCTAAAAATGAGTCATTTCACTTTGATCGTTAGTATGTTCCATCATCTCCTCGTCCTCTTGAGAAACCACCGGATGATGATGATGAGCCTGATACGGGAGTTTTTATAAAAGTGGTGGATGATATTTCTGATAATTTGACAAGAGAACTTTATGTTGATGTGCCTAATGTTTTACCCACCCTTCTCACCCTTTCTCTAATGTTTGACACTTTGCTTCCATTTTCATCCGAAAATGAGAACAAAGTTCACCTCTTATCTCATCGGGGTTTTAAAGCTTTCCAGCATTTTTCTGAAAGTCCGATGATGATCTATAGAGGGGACAGTCCTATCTTGGATGTTCCATTTCTCTATTTCTATCCTCCTTGACCAACTCAAGTATGGGGGATCGAGTCAGGCTCAAGTCTCGGTTAAAAAAATAAGCGCTTCGTGGGTGGCAACCCATGCTTATCCTAATATAATTATAATAGTAGTAATGAATAAGTGTGACGTGAGGAGGTTCGCCTCTTCTTTTCTCGTGTTTCGTGTTGCATGTCCAGGATTTCCCCGAATTTTGAAGCCTCTCATGCTCGTGGTTTTGTCCTTCGTTCACTCGAGCTTCAATCATTTGCATGATTATGAGAATCTAATATCCTAAATCTTATCGACTAACGTTTATCTTTGAGCATACTTAATAAACGGCTTTAGATTTACGTAGAGACCCTTCTTAAAACATTAAGGACAATGTTCAGTTCTAGTATGGGAAGGGGGGGGGGTCTATCGTTTTGATTGTGTCTGCAGTCGTTTTTTTCACGTAATCCTGCTTTTACCACCAAAATACTAAAAAAATGAAAAAAATGAAAAAATTTCAAAAATAAAATAAGTGTTTTATCAAAATGTTGACTTTCCTGCTGGGTAGAATAAGAATAAATTTTGACTCGATCGAGCGTGTTGAACTTAGCTTGCCCTTAACTTTTAGGACTAAGCTTTGCGGATCTTTTTATTAAAGATTTTAAATTTGCGAAGAACGAGAAATGATAGAGTTGAATATGAGTTGGATGCTAAACAATGATTAGTTGGAAATCTTAAGAGCTCATAAGTGTAGTTTGTGGCTTTTTCTCCCATAAGCTCCTAACCTGACTAATAATACGTGCTCTTTTTGAAAATTAAACTTAAATTAACAATTTTTGAATTCAAAATTTATTTAGTCTTAGTTCAAATTTATACTTAAATTTTCTAAAAATAAATTTTCTCTATATCGTGGTAATATAAAAAAAAGATGAAAAATGAGATAATAATAATAATAAAAACTGTGGGCTAATAAAAGTTTACTGTATCTTGCCGGCTCACAACCGATGTTGCAGTCTTCTAAATAAGTCACATAGTAATTATCCGAGACTGATAAAAGTTTTCTGCATCTTGCCGGCTCACAACCGATGTTGCAGCCTTCAAAAAGGTCGATGATTTCCTTCGTTTAAAAGATGTATAATTATATTAATGTTAAGTATGTGATTTAATAAATATAGGGAATTTGATCTGCTAAGTTTATTGTTTCCTCAAGAAGTCATCACGATGATGGTGATGATTATATTATCAGCAGTTTGGATAATGATACATGGATTTGAGGATGGGTCTGCTTTAATGTGGAATTCCTTATTCTTAGGGATTGCATTTTGATTCTAAAATTAATTTCTATATCTTGGACGTGGTATACAGCAGGTTTATATTTGATATATTTCTGATTTGCGTTTAATACTGTCAATTGGGAGATTAATGCTGCCAGACTATTTTAATGATGCTCGTATGTTGTTAAAAACAAAGTTTCAGCTGCTAGTACTGTCCGAGAAAAAGAAGTTTCAACTGCTAGTATCATCCGAGAAGATTTTAGTACTGCTAGTTGTGTACGATATCGGACAACACACACTGAAGGTAAATTTTGGTTTAAAAGTTCTTAAATAATTAAAAAGGCTCATATTTTTGGATCTATTGAAGATGTGGTTACGAAGAAGATTGTTTATCACTTATTTGACGGTGAAGTGGAATTATTTGGGTTTGTGTTTTATCATACCTTTTAGCAGGAGGTAACTTGTTTGTGTTTTCAATGTTGTGACGAAGACTTGACAAATCTAGCAAAGGTGTGTGATTTTTCTTATGGTGCTCAATGCTCACATTTGCTATCACTTTGTTTATGTGTCTCATAGAAGATGAGGATAATTGTCAAGAGATTACGATCTCCTTATACATTGGTTTTAAGTATACGTTCGAAGTCACGTAGATAGTACAAGATATAAGACACAAGTTTGGGTTGTTCTACTTTAGCATCAAATGGGTAATACTTAGTTTTCTTCATCAGTGATCATTACATAGAGCTTACAGAATTGAAGATTTAAGAAATGGTTAACATATGGGTCTTAGGGGAAGCTTAATGTTAAAATGTTTAACCATTTATATGCTATATTAAGGTGAAGGTTTTTACTACTGCTAGTTATTATTACTACTGCTAGTTTAAGTTTTTACTACTCAAGTTCATTTATCTTAAGGCGCGTAATGGAGGGTAATTTGAGTTGTTAGAAGGCTGGATTAGAAGTGTGATAATGGTTTGTAGTTGTGAAGATCAAATTTGTATACTTTAGTTCCCTATTTGATGTTGACAAAAAAGGGAAGAAGATTTGATGATTTGCAACTTGTAGATCCTTGGTAGCTTAAAGGGAAGTTTTCATTCGTATATTAACTTTAGGGGAAGTTCGTGCTTATTTGTTTTTGTCATTATCAACTAGGGGAAGACTGTTGGGAATTATATTTGAGTTGATAAGACAAAACAAGACTCGAACGTAGTCACAGGTATGTTTCTTCTAAACCAACATCTAGCTAGAGTATTATTTGATTCTAGAGCGATAAAAGCTTTGTATCCATATCTCTTGCCTCTAAGCTAAATATTCCACCCATTACAATAGATACCTTTTACGATATCGAAATGGCTGACAGAAACCTAGTAACCATAAACACCATTATTCAGGGTGCAATCCTAACCTTGTTAAACCAACCTTTCAAAATTGATCTTAATGCCGATTAAACTCGGTAGTTTTGACAGTCGTCATTGGTATGGATTGGTTATCCAAGTATCATGCTAGGATCATCTATGACGAGAAAGTCGTCCACATTCCCATTGACGGTGAAACATTAATCATTCGAGGTGACCAAAGTAAAACCTAACTATATCTTATATCCTGTATACAAACCAAAAGGTATATATCTAGGGGATGTCAAGTTTTCATAGCCCAAATAATGGAAAAAGAAGTTGGACGATAAACAACTAGAAGACATACCGGTAGTTAGAGAATTCCCGAAAGTTTTTCTTGAAGATCTACCTGGCCTTCCTCCCGTTTTATCAAGTAGAATTTCAAATCGATTTAATTCTAGGAAGCGACACTATAGCCCAAGCACCTTATTGATTAACCTCCTTTAGAAATGCAGTAACTATCCAAACCAACTTCAAGAGGTTGGCAGACCGAGGTTTTAATTCGACCAGAAGTACTCACCTTGGGGGCGCCCTTCTTATTTGTTAAAAAGAAATACGGATGTTTCAGAATGTGTATCGATTACCACGATTTGAATAAACTTACTGTAAAGAATCGTTACCCATTACCCAGGATCGATGACTTATTTGACCAATTTCAAGGTTCGAGTGTTTACTCAAAGATCGACTTGAGATTAGGTTTATCAGCAACTAAGTCAGGGATAAATATTCTAAACTGATTTCTAGAACAAGATACGGACAATTAGAAATTCACGTGATGGCCGTTTGGTTTACAAATGCGCTGTTGTAGTTTAAGGATCTCATGAATCGTGTGTGTAAACCATACATTGGACAAATTATGATAGTGTTTCAATCGATGATATTCTCACTAACTTCGTAACACCAAAGAGCAACGTAAATCTTCTGAGAATAATCCTAGAATACCAAGAAAGAGAAGTTGTATGCCAAGTTCTCACAAGTGTGATTTCTGGATTCAATCGTCAATTCCTTGGACATCTAATTGATAGTCAAGGACTTCATGTTGACCCCGCCAAGATTGAAGCAGTTAAGAATTGGACATCTCCTACTACACCTACAGAAATACGTCAATTCTTAGGACTTGTCGGCTACTACTGGAGATTCATCGAAGGTTTTTTGAAGATTGCAAAGTCTTTAACTGAATTAACCGAGAAAAACAAGAATTATATTTGGGGCGAAGATCAAGAGTTGGCTTTCCAATTACTAAAATAGAAGCTTTGTGAAGCTCCAATCTTAGCATTACCAAAAGGAAACAATGATTTTGTTGTTTACTGTGATGCATCCCATCAAGGTCCTGGGATGATGTTAAGCCAGAAGAAAGTTATTGCATATGCATCCCGACAACTCAAACCTCATGAAGAAAACTATACCACTAATGATCTCGAATTAGGAGCAGTTGTGTTCGCTCTTAAAATTTGGAGACATTACCTATACGATACAAAGTGTACTATGTTCATTAATCATAAAAGTCTTCAGCATATCCTTGATCAGAAAGAGTTAAACATGAGACAACGCCGTTGGTTAGAATTACTTGCAGATTATGATTGTGAAATTCGCTACCATCCTAGAAAGGCAAATGTTGTAGCAGATGCCTTAAGCCGGAAGGAACGAATCAAACCACTCCGAGTTAGATCATTAGTTATGACCATTCATCAAAACTTAACCTCACAAATTCTTAAAGCTCAAACCGAAGCACTCACCGAATAAAACATCAAGACTGAAAACTTATGAGGAATGGATAAAGCATTTGAAATACGTCTTGATGGAACTTGTTGTATTAAGAACTGAAGCTGGTTACCACTCTTTGGTAATCTGAGAGACTTGATCATGCATGAGTCCCATAAATCAAAATATTCCATTCACCCGGGTTCTAACAAGATGTATCAGGATCTTAAGAAACTCTATTGGTGGCCTAACATAACGGCATTCATCGCTGAATATGTTGGCAAATGTTTAACATGTTCTAGAGTTAAGGCAGAATGTCAGAAGCCATTCGGCTTACAGGTACACAACCGGAGATTCTTATGTGAAGAATTAGGAGAGAATCATAATGATTTCAACACAATATCTGACCAAATCACAAATGGGCCAGTACATAATCTGGTTCAATTGTCAATCATACGCCTTACCAAATCGCAATCTTTCAATCCCTACCCGAGAGACAGATAGTATGGAAACCCTTACAAGGTTATACATCAAAGAAATAGTCTCCCGGCATAAAGTGCCTATATTTATCATCTCGGATCATGACAGTCATTTCATATCCAGATTATGGAAATCATTACAAAGTGCTTTGGGTACTCAATTAGACATGAGTACGGCATATCATCCCGAAACCGATAGACAAAGTGAAATAACCATACAATCACTCGAAAACATGTTGCGAGCCTGTTTAATAGATTTTAAAAAAGGTGGGAAAGACACTAACCATTATGTAGAAACCTCATACAATAACAGTTACCTGCCAATATCAGAGGCAGCACCATTGAGGCACGTTTATGTTAATGGTCGAAATGCAGATCACATGTTTGCGGGCCCGACAGGTTTGGAGATGTTCAACTTATAGGACCAGAAATAAAATCCATGAAACCAACTGAAAAGATAGAGCAAATTTCCGACAACGCTGCAGCAGAAAGAGACCACAGAGGAAGTTATGGCCCCCCCCATTATAATAGAAAAGCCTTTAGAAATTTAAGTTTGAGAGCGTGTTGTGAAAGTATCACCTCCGTAAAGTTGTCATCCGATTTGGACAACGAGGAAAGCCTTAACCCTATATATTAGACCATTCCAAAATCCTTAAACGAAGTGGTCAGTGGCATATAAACTAGAGCTTCCAGAAGAGCTTAGTAATGTCCATCAGTAATTTCACACATTTATAATCTAATGAAATGCTTATCTGACGAATCCCTTATCATTACAATAAAAGAGCTTTGACTTGATGACAAACTCAACTTTGTAGAACCAGTGGAGATTATGGATGGAGAAGTCAAGCAACTGAAACAAAGTCGTATTCCTATAATCAAAGTAAGAAGGAACTCTAAAAGAGGACCATAATTTACATGGAAATGCAAAGATCAAATTCGTGCTAAGTATCCACATCTGTTTTCAAACATCACTCCGGCATCCAACTAAATCTCGAGATGAGATTTCTTTTAAGGGATGGAGACTATAACAACCCGCAATTTTCATCAATGTAATATCCATCTATTATATTAGATGCACTGTAATATCCATCTATTATATATATAACCCAGACCTTTTATTGGGAATTGTGTTTTTGCTTTAACTTATTATGCAACGTAACTTGCATCTCTAAAGTAAACGAGCTCACGCAACCTCTACCAATGCCATCTATATCTATGTTTATATCATGTAAACATCCTAATATGTCAATTATATATCTTAATATCATTTTTACCAAGTACATTATCCATTTAACATACTTTTCAAAACGTTATTTCAAAATAAGCATTAAACGTTAACATTTATATCAAAACCCTAATTACTAAGGTAATTTATACATATAAAATACTTACAACGTCTTTATAAACATGTGTACAAGTAGCCAATACACAACATGTTGAATAGCTTTTTCCTCCTAAAAAATCCAAGTTACAAGTTTTCCAAAAAAACACAATGTACAAGTTTATAATGCATAGGAAGTCAAATTAGGTCATACCGTCCTAAATCCACTGTGGTTTCTTACCTGATAGCTTGGGAGAGATTTGGTGAAATTAAGGATGCTTTGATGGACAAGCAATATCGACAAGAGGATATTTAAGACTTGATGAGTAAACTCCTTGAAGATGTGCGAAATATTAGTGAAGAGTTATCAGAATATGTTAATTGTCCAAGCTGGAATCGTCCTCTTTTCTACAACTATGACGATGATGATTATACTATTATATATAGCAAGCCTAAAGCAATCACACCCAACTTACCAATCGAGGAACCTGATAATTCTCTAAATATGGGGGACGAGCATCTTGACACTATTCCTAGTATTGAGAACCTTGACCCAATCCTAAGTGAGTCCGAGGATTTTTCCGATAATGAAAGTAAGTATGATGTGCTCGAGTATGATGAAACTCCTCCGACTTTTACAACTTTCTCGAATTCTCTCTTTGATTCAAACGACGATTTCACCTCTAGTGATGACGAGTCACTTTCTGATGAGGACGTTCCGATGGAAAATTTCAAAATTTATTCGAACCCTCTTTTTGATGATGAAGAAATCATTTCTCCAAAGATTGATCCGCATTATTTCAATGCCGAGTCTAATCTTATTGAATCTTTGCTTAACCGTGATATTTTAATTGATTCTTCACCTAAGTTTGATTTTCTTCTCGAGGAGCTCTCCGGTGAACTCGCTCATATCGATCCAATTCCACCGGGAATTGAGAAAGCCGACTTTGATCTAGAGGAAGAAATCCGTTTTGTTGAAAATTTGTTGTATGATAATTCATCTCCACGACCGCCGAAAGAACTTAATTTGGAAAATGTTGATACGATTATCGAGTCTCTCTCCCCACTCCTATTCTCGTTGAGGATAGTGATTCTCTTATGGATGAGATCGATTTATTTCTTGCTTCCGATGAGTTGATGCCACCGGGCATTGAGAATGACGACTATGACTCGGAAGGGGATATTCGTTTTCTTAAAGAATTGCTTAGCAATGATTACCCTCCCCTTCCCAAAAATGAGTCATCTATCCTTGATCATTTTAATGATCCATCATCTCCTCGTCCTCTTCCGGAACCACCGAATGTTGAGGTTTTCTTTGATTTTAAGCCCGATACGGGTGTTGTGACTACCAAAGTGGTGAAGGGTATTTCTGAACACTATGTTCTTATGCCTAATATTTTGCCCACCCTTCCCACCCTTGATCCGGATTCGGACTTCACTCCTTCTCACGATTCCCTCGGATCTGGAAACAAATTTTTCTGAAAGCCCGATGATGATTTATGGAGGGAACATTCCTATCTTGGATGTTCCGTTTCTCCATTTCTATCCTCATTGACCAGCTCAAGTATGGGGGATCGAGTCAGGCTCAAGACTTGGTTAACAAAAATAAGCGCTTCGTGGGTGGCAACCCATGCTTATCCTTTTAGTTTTATTTCTAATAAGTGTGACGTGAGGAGGCTTGCCTCTTCCATTTTCCGTGTTTCGTGGTTTGTGTTGTATGTCCAGGATTGCCCCAGATTATGAAGACTCGCGTGCTCATGATTTTGTCCTTCGTTCACTCGAGCTTCAATCCTTAGCATGATTAATGGAATCCAATATCCTAATCTTATCGACTAACGTTTATCTTTGAGCATACTTAATAAACGGATTTAGATTTACGTAGGAACCCTTCTTAAAACATTGAGGACAATGTTTAGTTCTAGTATGGGGGGATCTTTCGAATTGATTGTGCCTGCAGTCGTTGTTTTCACGTAATCCCGTTTTTATCACCAAAATACAAAAAATTAAAAAAATTAAAATTTTTCAAAAATAAAATAAGTGTTTTATCACAATGTTGACTTTCCTGCTGGGTAGAATAAGAATAAATTTTGTTTTGGGAAAAAATACTCGAATTCGTGCGTGTTGAGCTCTTGAGCTTTGTCCCTTAACCGATTATAACTTGCCTAAGTTAGTTTATTTGACTAAGCATTCGCAGATCTTTTTATTAAAGATTTTAAATTTGCGAAGAACGAGAAATGATAGAGTTAATTATGAGTTAGATGCTAAACAAGGATTATTTGGAAAACTTAAGAGCCCATAAGTGTAGTTTGTGGCTTTTTCTCCCATAAGCTTCTAACCGGACTAATAATACGTGCTCTTTTCGAAAATTAAACTTAAATCAAAGATTTTTAAAGTATAGTCGATAATAATAATTTATTTAGTCTTAGTTTAAATTTATACTTAAATTTTTTAAAAAGAAATTTTCTCTATATCGTGGTAATAAAAAAATGAGGTAGTAATAATAATAATAAAAACTGTGGACTTATAAAAGTTTGCTGCATCTTGCCGGCTCACAACCGATGTTGCAGCCTTCAAAAAGGTCGAGGATTTCCTTCGTTTAAAGGATGTATAATTATATTAAGTGTAATATATGTGATTTAATAAATATATGAAAAATCTATTTTTCTTAAATTTAAATATGCTTTTGAACTAAGACTATTTCTTTTAAGTTGTAATTTTTCTAAATGAATTGTTTATTTAACGAGAAGCCTAAGAGTTTTTGAAACCGAAGGTCCGTGAGTTCCGATACTATTCTCTGTGGGGTGTCAAAAACCCCCCCCCCCCCCCCCCCCCCCCCCACCCCCCCCCCCCCATGGTCACCTAAGCAGGTCTCGGCTGGGATGTGCCGAGAAGAAGTCGCTACATGGAATGATATCGCCTTCAAAATCATAATTCTTGGGTGGAACGTGAAGCATAGAAATATTGCAATTTTCTTAAAAAGTTTGATCTATGGTTGAAATTCGAAATAAGCACATTCACCTAAGATATAATAATTGTCGGGAGTGAAAAGTTTACAAATTGCAAGTATGAGTAGCGTTAGCATCTTATCTTGTATTTAACGGTGATTTAGTTTTTAAGCTTGGTTTGGGACAAGTGAAAAGTCGGGAACGATGAATTTATCCTTTTTGAACACATTAGGATTGAAGTGCTTCTTGTTCTATGACCCTAAAGGTTATGAAATAACGAAAGTCCAAACATTCTAGTTAGAAAAAGAAAAAAGGAAAATTATAAAAATATGTGTGGTAATTAGTGTAAATATTAAAAAAATGGTCAAAACGGGGCTTTTCAAAACTAATGATTCTTTAATTCCCTTTGATGAACACTTAGCTACTTTTCGAGGTAATTAGTCGAGGGGGATTAAGATTCTTGGTTTTCTAAAGTGTTTACTTATGGCATTGCATGAGGACACGGCAATAGTTTAGTATGGGGGATTTTGGTATGTGCTTAATTACACATACCTTTTACCTATAAAAACGAGCCTAAAATGACCAAAATATATCAAAAATGCATTGTATTTGTGTGTTTTGTGATTTATGATTGTGCAGGTAACGGATATTCACTAAAGGACAAAAACGAAGCCAAAACCGACAAAACCAAGCACGGGAATGGAAAGAGCGTGAAAAGTCGAAGCCAAAGACATGTGCATCTTAAATGGACCAACCCGTACCCAAATTAATGGGCCGAGTCAGCCCATTAAGCTTATTTATTAAACCAAAAGACCATTAGCCAATCCATTACACCATTAGTCCTTAAGGGTTTGCATCGTTAGTCCTTGAGGACTAACACTGCTAGTCCTTGAGGACTAACACTGCTAGTCCTTATGGCTTTACACCGTTAGTCCCTGGTTATTACACCGTTAGTCCTTAAACATTACACCAACAATCCTCATATCCTTACACCATTAGTCCTTAAGGACTGACATGGTTAGTCCTTTTCCCTTAACGCCCGTTAACCCAAACACCCAAATCAAGCAAAATAAACCTTTCCCGCCATAGACACTATTCATCAGTCTCTTTCATTCCTACCCTGCAACAAGCTAAAAACCCACTCAACCCCACTAACATACCCAACCCCAGGAAGTAGTCAAGGCTACTATGGCAATCCCATAAAGTTTTATTGGACGAAATAAATCAAGGGTTATGATGAGGATTGAAAAAGCACAAAGAATAATCAATGACCAAGATTGAAGGCTTGAAAAGCACTCTCAATTTCTCCTCACAGAAGAAACACACATTCAAGACCTAGAAGCTTCTCCTTCTTCTATAAATAGGCCATTAGGGCAGCCATTAGGGTATCTAGTTTTTAATAGCTTTTTATTTGTAACTTTCAGCTTATATTAAGTTTGTTTTAGCTTATTTGTATTTCCTTTAAAGCCTTGTATTGAGATTTTAAGTTCAATGAAATTTATGTTTTTAAGTTAAATTCTGTTTTTAACTTAATGCAATTTATGTTTTAAAAATGTTTGTTAAGCTCACATAAGCTCTTTTTATCTTTTACTTAAGCTGTTTACTTAAGCAATATAAGCTTTTCCATATCTTATAGTGTTTTATCTTATAGTGTTTTAAGTCATTTTCATAAAAAGTCACTCAAAAGCTATTGTGAAAGATAAGCCAAAAAGGGAAGGGCTTATAGGGTTTTACTAGCTTGTTTTCAAACAAGCTAGAGCTTGTTGATAAGCTCTTAAGAGCATTATTGCCCTTGTTTTGGGCAAAGGGCCTTGTAAGTTAATTTTTTTTACCTTTTAGCTTATTCACTGTTTAGCTTATTCTACTGCTTATTTTATGCTTTTTCCTGCTTATTTATGCTTATTTATTGCTATTTATTGCTTATCATGCTTAGTTATAGTTAGAAATTATTAGTTGAAGTTTTTTTTTAAATTTGTGTTATAATTGTTATTTGTCTTTATTTTATCTTATATTAAACCTGTTTTGTGTTTTTATAAGTTTTCTACATCTGTTTTAAGCTTAGAAATGGATTTAAGAAATTTAAAGGGGTGTTTGGCACAAGCATTACTAACCCATGTTAGTACTGCTTGAGTCACTTTGGTTTAAAAGCCAACTTTGACAAGCTCTTTTAAGTTCTTTAAATCAGTTTTCAAAAGTTTTAAAGGTTTAAAACTCTTTTTCAAAGAGTTTAGAAGTCATGTTTTGAATCTGTGGAATTTTAGTTGCATAACAAAGCTTATTTGCTTAGATCTTGATTAGGAGCTTGTAGGTGTTGTTTTCATGCTAATTTTAGGCTCATAATGCAGTAGAAATGATTTGGTTTAAGTAAGCTTTTGCCAAATGAGTTTTAGTAAAAAAAAATAAACTGTCTAAGTATTAAGTTTTGTTTCCAAAGTTTTAAGCAACTTTTCAATCTCAGATTTAGGTTAGTATAAGTTTGTTTTATGTATTGATCTTCATTGCATAAGCTTATTGTAGTATAAGCTTAATCTGTTTGGGCTTATTTTAAGTTTTAGTCGTTATTTGCTTATCTAAATTTAGGCCTGCAGTAAGCCATTTTGTCATTTTAAAAACCTTTGAAAAAAACCAAAAAACATAGTGTAATCAGCCATTTTTATGAGTCATTTTCTAGCTTTGTAGTTATTTAAACTGCTTAATTTTTGCTTTTTCTTATTCTTAGTAGTAGTAGCTTTATCTGTTTTTAGGTTTTAGACTTTAGCTTATTGATTTTGTACCTTAAAAATTAGCCTAAAAGCACCATCTTAGGCTGTTTTGTTCTCAGCTTTATTAAAAAGCTAAGTTGAATATCTAAGCTTGTGGCTTATTGGATTTGCTTAACTTTTGTTTAGATTTGCTCATTGGGTTAGGTTTAAGACACTTGTAGCTTATTTGACCTTAGGTTAAGCTTTTAGAAGCTTATTTGCAAATTTGAGTTTAGTACAATCCTTCTAAACTGTCCTTTTTTTAGCCTTCTGCCTTTAAGCTTTTCAGTGCTAACTAGCTTATTTTATTTGCTTATTTATAGTCTTAAGTGCTTATTAGGTTTAGATGTTTACCGGTTTTAGCTTATTTAGGTTTCTAATTACTTTTTGAGTCCTTAAGCCCAACTAGTTTTAGCTAGTTTTGTCTTAGCTTAAAAAATCCAAGTCTGTCACCTTGATTCTGCTTAGTCCTAGCTTATTATTAAGTTTTGTAAAAAATTAGTTTTATTAAAGTTGCTTATTTTTATCTTAAGTTTAGCTTTTTCAAAAAGAAAATAAAAAAAAAAGGTTTTTGCAAAAAGAAAGGCCACATGACTCGAACATGTGACCTCTCCTTCACACACACACACACTCTTACCATTGCACCCTTAGGTCTTTTTCAGAAGACCATTGGGCCACTTTTCTTTTATACCCTTTTTGCAGTTTAAGCTTAACAGCCTTATTTAGCTTATTTACAGCTTATTCCAATAAGCTGTTGGACCCAATTTATTTTTGTTAGGATTAGAATAGTTCAAAGTACTTTTCTTAATTTTTTTAGATTTTTATAAATTAGTTTAATATTTTTTATAATATTTTTAGATTAAAACAGTTTTTAATTTATAAAAAATTAAATAAAAGTCAAAAAAAAATAATTCTTTTTTCTAAAATTCTTTTTAATCCTTTAGGACTTTTAAAAATTAAATTTGCATTACAGGGTTAAAATTTGATAATTTAGGTTTTTAAGGCTCGGTTTTAGATTCCCGTTATCGTTTTTAGTTTAAATATTTAATTGCTTTCATTATTGCTTGCTTTTATTTTTTTTTTGCATTAGTAGAAATAGAATCCAAACCCAAAATCAAAATTCGATTATTCAAACACGCGATCACGAACTTAATCACGATTCTTAATTCACGCTTCGTTGGGACCACGACCCGGGAGGTTTTGGATTTTACTTTGGTTAAAAGTATTTTTCTTTAAAAACCTTACGGAATACTTACTCTTCTTATTATTTGATATTTTAGCTATTAGTTATATATTAAATATATACTAAGTATTTATTATATATGCTATTAAGCTAAGCTTATCAACTTTTTGGCCCCGTTGCCGGGGAGGTGTGTGCAATTATCGTGTTTACGTTTGAAGATTAGTATTTTTGAAGATTCTTCCCTATGAAGTTATCGTTTTCTTTTAAAACTAAAAAAAATACAAAAATATTTTATTTTTTTTTTATTTATTTTCGTAGATTTTTTAGAAAAAACCAAAAATACTTTTCCTAAAGTATTTAAAAAACCAAAAAAATTAAAAAAAACAACAAAAT
>BQNB010076326.1:0-31187 GCA_026074375.1 Tanacetum coccineum | reverse complement strand
GGAGAGACCCACTAAAACTACACTCTCTCTTATAAGAGGCTAGTTAAGAGTCTCATAACAAAGGATTGAGATCCTCTCATTTTGATATCTCTCATGTTCTTCTAATGTTAGCATGTTGTGAGAGGAAGTTACTTTTGCATCCAAAGGCAAGTGTTTAAAATATTGTCAAAACTGATCCAAACTACAAAACAACATAATAGCAAAATTAGTCCTTATAGAATAATGTTTAACATAACAGGTTTATAAATTTAACATGACCTCTTACATTGATTGTGGAAAACATCAATTAAAGATAACTTAAAATTAAAATTTTATGTTGTAATGTAGCCGGCCCTTTGGTAAAGATGTCTCCAATTTGATTTGCAAAATCTACCCTTTTTATTTTAAAAACAATGGGGAGGACTTTTTCCCTAACAAAATGCAAGTCTATTTTCAAGATGTTTTGTTCTTTCATGAAAGATTAAATTTGTTGTCATTTTTAATGCAGAATTAGTGTCACATAATAATGATACTAGCAATAAATTTTAACATTGCAAGTCTTTAAAAATTTTGAAAATCCGAATGACTTTACTTGTTAGAGAAGCTAAGGCCCCGGCTTCAGTAGATGATTTTAAGAGAGTATTTTGTTTTTTTCTTTTCCAAGATGCCGAGGATCCACATAATAACTGGTTACTGATTTCCTTGTAGCTACACACTTTGCTCAATCAACATCAAAATAAGCATTTAGAGTCATACCAAAATCTTTTGTAACATGAATGCCTTTACCTGGAGATCCTTTAAGATATCTCAGAATCTTAAAAGCAATTTTCAGATGAAACTTGTGTGGATAATGCATAAACTGACTTAAAGAGTGAACAACATATGCTATATCAAGCATAGTGTTAGTTAAATAAGTCAATTTTTGCATCAACTTTTGATAGTGTTAGGTAAATAAGTCAATTTTCGCATCAACTTTTGATATTCAATTATATTTTCAAGTAAAGGACCATTTGTAATAACCAATTTAGTATGCAAAGGAGTTGCAACTAGTTTACAAGCCAGCATACCAAATTCTAGATAACAGATCCAAGCAATATTATCTTTGATTAAGGCAAACTCCCTTATCTATATCAACAACTTCAATCTCAAAAAAGTATTTAAGTTTGCCTAAATTCTTAATCTTGTAATGATAATATCATCAACATAGACAAGTAATGCAATAAAGATACCATTATCACACTTAGTAATCGGTCAATAATCACTTTTACTCTAACTAAATTGATTTTTAATTAAGGCATGTATAAGCAGTGGCAGAACCAGGAAGTTAGAGAACGGGGGGCAAAAAAATTTTTTTGAACAAAAGTCGTTGTGCACACTAAAATGAAGACCGAGATATAAGGTTTTTACATTGTTTCTCTTCAAGGTGGGCGACAATTTAATTTTGTGATGGGGTGCACTTTAATAAAATGGTTAATAAAAAAGAAAATTTACACTAAAAATAGATTTTATTTGGCGAATCATATGGGGCACCGGCCCCCCTCCTCTTCATATGCATCCGCCCCTGGGTATAAGTTTAGCATTCCTATGTAGAAGCTTCTTTTAAACCATATAAAGATTTTTTCACACCTTAGTTTCATAAGTATGAAAATAACCTTCAGGTATGTTTATATAGACAGTTTCATCCGGATCACATATAAAAAGGCATTATCTAACTAAAACACAAACTAGTTTTTCTGCATAACAAGATTCAATAAACACTTTACAGACATTTGGCTTGCGGATTCCCTTTTGAAGGATTTGTACCCGAGGCTTTATTATTTAGAGGTTAATAAAAATTCGAGTGTGGCCACCAAATTGAGAGACCCCTCCTTTATTTCTTCCTTTAGAAGACCGCCTCGTGGAGGAATTGAAGATCAACAGCTTAAGCTTCTTATCGATAGTCGTCTTCTACCGTTCTTCGTCAGATTAGTGATAGATGGATTTGGAGTCTTGATTCCTTTGGAGAATTTTCTGTGAAATCCGATCGTTGTTATATTGACAACTCCTCTTTGCCTAAGGCGGGTGTTCCTACTAGATGGGTTAATGTTATCCCCATTAAGATTAATATCTTCGCTTGGAGAGTTTGTATCGACAAGCTTCCCACGAAGTTGAATTTATCTCTTCGTGGTATTGATATCTCCTCAATTCTTTTCCCTCTTTGTAGTATTGTTGTGGAGTCCACTTCCCATCTCCTTTTCTCTTGCCATTTAGCTCATCAATTAATGTGCAAGGTTGCTCGTTGGTGGGATCTTGTGGTTCCTGATCTTAATTCGTATAGTGTTTGGCTTGGTTGGTTCAATAACATTCGCTTATCTAAGCGCATTAAGGATATTTTGGAAGGCGTGTGCTATGTTATGTGGTGGGTCATTTGGAGATATTGCAATCAGATTTTGTTTGGGACTAATCCTCCTCGATTGGATTTGCTTTTTGATGAGACTGTTCGTTTGTCTTACACTTGGTGCTCTAACCGCTGCAATTTCAAGTTCGATTGGGTTTCTTGGTTGAAATGCCCTTCGCTGATTGGGAGTTTGGATGCTAGATGACTCGGATTATTTTTCTTTGCTGGGTTCTTTGGCCTCCTTTTGGAGTTTTGTTACATTTCTTTTTTTTTGAGTTGTGTCCTCGGGGCTTGTTTAGGGTTTTATCAGAAATATTTCAGAGTGAAAACCGGTGGCTCGACCTCCGTGAATGAGGATTTTTCTCTTGTCCTGGTTCGCCGTAATTGGCAAGAGTTTTTTTATCCTTTTTATAGCCCTCGCAGTAAAAGTCTCGAGAAGAGACTAGTTTGTGTTGTCAGTTGTATTTCTAGACTTGTTTGTATCTTTTGGCTTCTAGCGCCTTGCTAGTAGCTTTACTTTTAATATATTTCTGTCGTTTAAAAAAAATAAACACTTTACAGTAACCATCTTTCAAAGTGGAGAAAAAGTCTCATCTTAATAAGTACCCATTCTTTGGTTATACCCTTTCGCCACAAGTATAGCTTTATATCTTTTTATTTCTCCACTAGACTTTTACTTAATTCTATACATCCATTTACAATCTCCAAATTTTCTATCCTTAGGTAATTTAGTTGATTCTCAAGTGTCATTTTTAATCAAGGCTTCCATTTCATTATTCATTGCATGTCTAGTGAGTGTGCTTAGATGCCTAAAAAAGAATTTGGTTTTGTACTTTTGTTACGCTGAGTAACAAAACAAAGGTTTTCATAACTCAATTTTTAGTAATTGACATACTTTTCTAAACCATACTTGAATTTAGTGTCAAACACAAAATCATTAACAGATGGTCTAGAGGACATTCTCAAATTTGTAACATCTTGAGTATCAATATTTGGATTTTGAGTAAAACCGCCCTCAAATTAATTTGGTAATCTTCAAGTGTTGTTTTCCTCTCATCCTCATTGCCAAAGTTGTAATGACTTCTAATGTGAGGTGAGTTTTCATTACCACTATTTGAGAACTCACTAGCAGTTTCTACAATACTACCACAATGAGGAGATGGGCTACCTTCACTATGTGAAATACTTTCACTATTGAGCTTAGATTAGAATCTCTCTTCATCATTGAGTATCTTAGGATATTCATTATCAGAAAAGTTTAAGTGATTTAAATCTAGAAAACATTATCAGAAGATGAGACGTCACTTAAACCATCATATTGAAAGTTTTGAAAGGAAATATATTCTCAAAAAACTTAAACAATCATACTGGAAGTTTTGAAAGGAAATATATTCTCAAAAAATTTAACATCTCTGAAAAAGATACTTTAATGCTTATCAAGACTATATAGCTTATAACCTTTGTTACAATTTAAAGAATCCCATCATAATACATTTCTCATACCAAACACTCTTAAATGAGAGCAAAGCATAAACAACCAGACACTCTTAAATAAAAGAGAGTAAAGGATTTGTTATATATCATTTTAATAGGAGATTTTACATTAAGCACAGAGGAAGGCAATCTTTTAATCAAATAAATAGCAGCTAGAATACAGTGAGTCCATAATTTCAAAGGTATTCCTTTCTTAAACATAATGGATCTAGCTACATTCAAAATATGCTTATGTTTCCTCTTAACAATGACATTTTCTTATGGAGTATAAGCACAAGAGGCCTGATTAATAAAACTGAATACCATTGTCACTTTTAAAAATCTTAATTTTCTTACTAAACTGATCAATCAGATTTTAAAAATCATTTATGTAGTATGGGCTATGGCACTTTATCTTTAGTTTTAACAAGGTATACTCAAACAACCCTTGTATAATCATCCACAACATTCAAAAAAATATCTATAACCTTCTTTGCTAGTAATCACACAAAGACCCCATAAGTCTAAGTGCACAATTTCACCTACAACAGTAAAGACATAATCACTTAAAGGAAAGGTTCTTTAGTTTCTTTAGCTCTTTGACACACTTTACAAACAATATCCTTAGACTTCAAAGTGCAAATTTTCTTTTAAAACATTTAAAACAGGCTATGCAGGATGACTGCAGTGCCAATCATGCTAAGATAAACCAACAAAAATATTTGAATTAATCTTTCTAGACTTAATACCTTGTTTATCATTACCAAAATATTGCAGTCCACCACACTGTTTACCCGTAATATTTCACATTCTCAAACCTTGATTCAAAATATATAACAATGGTGTTTAAGGCCGTGAACATTTCATAAACCGTTCGGTAAAAAGTTCGTTTATATTTATTTATTTATTAAATGAACGAACATAAACACCATTTTATGTTCATTTAGTTAAATGAACGAACATGAACAAAAGTCTTGTCCATTCATTTATGTTCGTGAACGTTCAATTATTCGTTTGTTTATGATCATATATTTTGTTTATGTTCGTCTATCGCATCTTTTTCTTATATAGTTTTAAAATTGATTTACTTAAACAAAACAACACTTATGAAACATAATATTGTGTATATTTTTGTAAATTTTATGTTTATTTATGTTTGTTATTTATGTTCGCTCGTTTATGTTCGTTTAGTGTCTTAATGAACGAACTTAAACGAACATGAACAACATTATAGTGTTTCGTAATAAACGAGCGTGAACAAGAAAATTCGTTCCATTAAGCGATCGTGTTCGTTTATTTATCCGGTTAAAATTAAACGAACGAACATGAACAAAGCTCCGTTCGTGTTCATCCGGTTCGTTTACAGCCCTAATGGTGTTCATCAAAAGTAATAAGCATTTTACTATCTTTAACAACTTTATGAACATAAATTAAAGCCCGTTACTCAAGAAAAACCAAAACATCATTAAGAGTTAAAGAGTGAGTTAGTTTGAGATTTCCTATATTTGTAATAAAAGCTTCAGTGCCATTAAGATGACCAACATTTATTTTAAGATAGGACATATCAATCACATTAACCAACTCTTTATTTGTATAAGTCATATGCTAGTTAGCTCCAAAATCTATAATATTACCTTTTGAAGAAGCTTAGTTTATAGAATACTCTTTGATGATCATGTAAAAAAACACAGTTTAAACACACACAAACTTCTCTTATTGAATCTAACCTAAACAAGAAAAACTAATCTTCAGCACAAACAAATCAAATCACTCAAGATACCACAACTACTCTAATCCATCTCTATTATCTAAATGATAATAGTTACTATTTTATTTTGTATAAAAAAATAAAGAGAGTTTTAGAGTGAACTATTGGAATTGCATGATAAATTCACCACTTGCCGTTTTGCCTTTTATATCTCAAAAGCCCAAGCCATGAGAAATTGCAAATACCACACCTTCCGTGTCTTTTCCTTTTGCATCCACAGGCAAGTGTTTGAAATATTGTCAAAACTGATCCAAACTACAAGACAACATGATAGCAAAATCAGTCCTTGTAGAATATTGAAAATTTAACAGTTTAAAAAAGGTGTGTGAGCTCAATTGGATAATCTCTGTTTAAAACTATCAAATTATTACATTATTTTGTCCAATTACAAATAGTGATAGCAACGAATTAGATAAATAGAGTGGCCACAAACACATCGATACTTATATCTATATCTATACTTCTATACTACTATATAAAGCATTTATAATGTAGGACCCATTAAAAATTAAGATAAGGAGGTGCAATCTTGACCATCCATCTCATTTTTGGGAATCACATCAAAAAGTGACATGTGTCACATTTTGATTAAAAAATCACCTTTATTTTCAAATTGAAAATCTTTTTATCAATTTAATTTTATTATGATTTAATTTCACCATATTTTTTAAAATTTTGTGCTCTTTATATCAACATACATTTTGTTATATTTTATAAAATTTTGTGCTCTTAATTAAATATAAACTTGATACGTTAAAACTATATACTTTCGGAGAGTGTGTTGTTTCTTTACATGCGAGAATGATGATGTTAATATGGTGTTGCGGGAAAGCTACGGGAAACCCAAACAAACACATACAATGAACACATACATTTAAAGTGTTGTGAAACGAAATTACTAAGCGGATAGGAAATTGCATAAAGAGTTGAGTTAGTAAATTTTCTATTACCGCCGCTATGCGCGGGTAACCAACTAGTAATCTAAATAACTTTAATTTTTTCATATATGTATCTGAATGAAGTGGGTAAATGATATCAATAGTTTTCTTTAAAAAAGTCAACTTTAAAATGACTAAAAAACCATATTTTGATATAGAAGAAAAAAGATTCAGCATCAGATTATACACGTCTTACATGAAAAATACCTAATGTCTTTGCGATTAGAACATAATTTGTAACAAATGAGTTCCGATTGTGCTGATTTCATTTGCTACAAATTTAAGATAAACCGTTAATTTGCGATTGGTCAATGATGGTACATTTGTCTTGATTCACAGGAAAACCATAAGGACAAACTCCAGATATCACTTGAAGACATTAAAAAGGCAACACAAAACTTCAATGATGATAATCTAATAGGAGAAGGACAATTATGCAAGGTGTACAAAGGAGAAGTTATGCATGCCCATGGCTGTAATACCGTTGCGGTAAAGCGGTTGGATACAAGTCATAGTCTTAAGGGAGATTATGATTTTTTGGTGGAACTTGAAATTCTTGTTGAGCATAAACACGAGAATATTATGGGTCTTATTGGTTATTATAACGAAGGGAATGAAAAAATCATTGTGTGTGAGTATGCACATAATAGAAGTCTGGATAAACATTTGGATGACATTAGTGTTACTTGGATAAAACGCCTTAATATATGCATTGATGTTGCGAGTGGGTTGGCTTTTCTTCATAAAGGGTCTCTAACAAAAGAGATGGTGATACATAACGACATCAAATGTGCCAACATTCTACTGAATGATGAATGGAAGGCAAAAATTACTGATTTCGGATTGTCAATAATTCCAATAGACTATGTTGACCCACTGCATGAGAGTACGGGTTTGATAACCAAAGAATCTGATATATATTTCTTCGGTGTTATGCTATTTGAGGTCTTGTCTGGACGATCAATAGTAACTGATAAACACAAGTATGACCGACAAGATCTTACCGCGATTCAGGGCATTGTGTTTAGGCATATAAAGAGATGTATTGCACCAGAATCACTGAATACATTTGAAAAGATTGCTAGCCGATGCATAGATGATGAAAGTGAAAAACAACCAACGGCAGAAGAGGTATTGGGACAACTTAAAAAAGCATTGGAAATTCAAGTAAGTTTCTATATATATTGTTCTACAAAAGTAATTTTGGTGTCTTTATAGGACTATCCAAATGGCTTATCTTACTATTTAAAACCCCTTCTTCATTGTTCTAAATCAGTACGGTAACAAAAAAAAATTAATATAACCAACCGGGCTAGCTCAGTTGGCCACCAAGGGTAACCTTGGGGAGGTATCCTTGGAGAGGTCTCATGTTCGAGTCTCACCATGGACCTTCAGGGGCGGAAATAAATAGAAGCAGGGGTGGGGTTTATCCCCTAAAGGCGAAGGTTCGAGGCTTGCATACTGCCCAATTGGATCTCACTGTGGGCTCGAATCACTAACTACTAATTTGCCGTTCAAAACAAAAACAAAACAAAAAAAAATAATATGAAGATGAAATATAAAAATTAGCTAACACAATGAATGTGCATGCATCATGATTAAATATTTATTGCTCAACTATATGCAGGAGGGTTATGACATATGGGAGCCGAAATTGCCTAAAGACTACAAAGAATTAATCCTCATGTCCAAATCTCCAGAGATCTACTCTGACAAAAATAAAAAGGAGCTACACGACATGTTTTTAACTGAAGGGATCCTCCTTCAAGATGACGCAGTGGTAACAGGCTCAATTCCTATATCTCAATTATTTTTTGTCTAATTTCTACATTCCGAGTTTCTTTTGCTCTGTGAAAATAATTCAGATGATAAGACCGTGTTTTGTATAATAGTGGTTTTCATTCGGAGATAATGGTGAAAGAAATAAAATGATATCAGCAAGTGAGTTCTCATACATAAAAGGCCGCAGTCAACATGATTGGCAAACAATTCCCAAATCGAAGTATGTTTGTATCTTTCTCTATGTCTCTCTTTGTGTTCTTTGTGTTCTTTTTGATGTGTTCAATAGGGCCTTGTTAGATATGTTTATTAGTGCCTTTTCTTTGATTTCTAAGCTCAGTCAAATTTTCCCTTTCAAACATCATATATAGATTAACTCTATTTACGTAACAAGCCATCAAGCAGTTAAAAGAAAACAACAACATTACAAACCATCAAAACAAATCAAGTCTATCAATGCATTTTAGCAACTTGTACAACTCAACTGCCTTTGGTACAAACATAGTTTACAACAGTTTGGTCTTTGATATACTATAAAATGTGCAGGTTTAAGAAAGTAGCAGAGATGTTAGATACTACGAATCTGATGATAAAGATGGAGATAAGAACTGACCTTTTATCTCCGAATGTGACATATGGGGTTCGCTTACTCTTCAGATTTTGTGATTCAAGAAAGGTTTCAAGTAAACCAGCGTATGTTAACCTGAAGTACAAGAAAGGGAGCGAAACCTTACATGCATATTTTGCTACATGGAGAGACGACAACTGGATGACGGTTGAGTTGTGCCGATTCTTGAATCACAAGGAAGTTACCACTTTAACGTTTTTACTTGAGAGCTTTTCAACACACTATTGTAAAGATGAGGCAATCTATATTGAAGGCATTGAGTTTCGAGCATTTCACAATGCAAGTTTGCAGATACTCTTCATTATTATAATTTTTATGCATGTGGATGCACCGGTTTTTAACATGGTCTTACAATTTTTCTAAACAGGTGAAGCATGAAGAAATTGAACAGAAAAATGATATCCAACAGGTCAAGGAATCAGACATGAATGTGGATCAGGTGCAACAATTGCTGATTAACTATGACGAGGGTGAAAAGGTCTAATTTTTACTTGTAACAAAATTCGCTCAAAAGTTTTCTTGTGGTTTCTATAACAATTTATCTTTAAACCTTTGGTGAACAGTTGTTCTCGCTAACTGATGTGAACGGAAAAAAATATCTTATGCTTCCGGCTAAGGCTGCTCTACACGACTTAACTAATTATGTCAAGCTTAAGCCATCAAAATTATCAGCTGAGTCCAGGTTTGCGAATTTGTCCTCATTCTAACTATTAAACTCTTCTTTGTGCATTTCCCACATGCTCATTTATGCTTAGCCAGAAATGCGTTAAACTTGCTCATAATAAACCTAAGTAGATAACTACATTATTGAAAGCATATTATCGTGCGTTGACAAAAGTTCCAGTCTAAAGATGTGGTATCATATGTTAGTTGTACTTTGTCTATAGAAAGTAAGTAATAAATGATATGATTGTATATGCAGATTTCAAGAGGTGTTTGAGCTCCTACCACAACAAGTTTTCCGTATCAATTGTACGATTAAAATCCATATGCTGTCACCGGATACAGATTACGCGTGTTACCTTGTGTTCAAGCTTTCTGAACAATGTGACGGGTTGTATTGTCCGGTGCAAGTACGAGATCTACTCCAAAGAAAAACTGAAGAGGCTGGAATTATTTACCTCATACCCCCAAGCCCATGGAATATACATGATTTTATCAAGATTCCAAGACAAAGGACAGATGGATTGATGGAGGTTGAAGTGTGGAAGTTCAACTCAACACATGATCTTAAAAATAATTGTCTTCCTATGAATTTAAGAATGACAAGTTATGAAGGAACTATGTCCGGTCTTATTGTGTGTGGCCTCGAGTTTCGGCCAATGTAAGTATCTTATGAGAATTTTTCCCTACCATATTGTGTTCCTAATATTCATTTTTTCTTCGGGTACCAGGAAAATACTCTGTGTCACTTGGGATGCCTCAAAGGAAATTGTCATAGCAATAAGACGATAACCAATAACAATGTAAGCAGAAAAATAAAACAACACAGCAACATTCGATGGTTCGACCCCTTGAGACTAGCTCATAGATGAAAACTGTCTATTGAATACTGATTCTAAATTTCAAGTCCGAAAACCCTCAAACTTCTCAATACTTATGAATAACCTAGTAACTTTTCATTCAAAGATCTCTTTACAAATTAACGAACTATGCGAAACCCAATGCCTAATAATTTAGTAGACAATGCACGAACACAGCAAACATTTTCATGAACACATAATTATATTCTGGAAAGAAGTTTAAAGATTGAACATGCAAAACACATGAACACATTCCAACAACAATTCAGTTTATAATTGATATACATAATGTCAATAAATAGAGACAAGGGTACGTATACAGTCATACAGATACAGATAGCATTAGTTCAGGAACCGCTCATGCCTGCCCCGGATGGCAGCAGTGTGGCAGCTAACGGCGATGGCCGTGGATATTGTTCTTTAGTGAAACCAGTAACATTTGGTACAGATACAAATCTTCTCTCTCATTATCTTCAGTGAACATACAACATGGAATCTATAATACATGAACTTGAAGCAAGCTACTTCAAAGATCAACTAGAACAAAACTGTGGAACCACTACAAAGATGAAACTGACCACGTTATGAAAGACGTCTAGCCACCATCCCTGAACTAGTGCTTCCGTTCATGAAAAAATCCGAAACCCATGCAACAAGTAAGTGAACTAAATAACAATATGGCTCGGTTTAAATAGCCAAAAGGGTGTTCCCACAAGCCTCTAACTCGAATATTTAAGAACCGTGTTCTTCGTGCATATTGGGCAGATGCGACAATAAACGGGTAACTTAGTTAAAGTGACCTAACAACCACAAACAAAAGTGGCCAATGCTAAATATGTCTCTTGCCTAAGCAAATTTTCAGGCGATTTTGCCCACGTAAACGGGCAGGTTTCTGGCTCGCTGACATTGTTGCCTTTTTCGTGCACAAAAGTGTCCAATTTAGACGTGTTATCGGCGGATTTAGCCTGAACACCTGTTATAGATAGGCATTTAAATGCAATATTACATAATTTTCATGAAACATCACATAAAAGAAAGTTTAGTAACTTTTGTGAAGCAGAATATGGATGATTTAGGGGATGTTTGGGTGTACGCTTTGTACGTCCAAACATCCCCTTACGTCAAAGGTTGATGTTAAATGATTCAAAAAGGAGTTTCATACCTGTGACATCTGTGTAAAAATTCACAAGAGAACTCAAACTGCGGGAGCCATGATATCGCACACGCATTGTTGAGTTTAGAACAAACAGAGTTGGAAATCCGTTAACTCAATATTTCGAAAGTACGCTGTAGAAAAGATCAGGTGTCACTCTTATGTGGCGAAATAGTATTTATTTGTTTTATTTCTTTTAATGGTTTGTACCATTTTCGTGATCCTCCTCGTAAAGCTTGACGGGATGGGTTTAAACAAGTTAAGATTGGCGGGCATACACTGTCCAATTTTTCATATTATAAAACTGATGTATTTATATATTACTAGAAAGCTATATTGTTAGAACAAATTTACAATTTAAGAGCTCGACCCATTCGCATGGTCACTCGGAAACGGCCCAACGGTCAAGACTCATGCTAAATCATGAGCCCTGTCAGTTTTGGGCCTTTCGGGGTCGTTTCGGGCCTCAAAATGGTGTTTTTCTATTTTTAGGCTTTATTTTGGACAGAATCAATTATGTTTTGTAAGGGATTTTGTTTCCTTTTTATTTAGAATTTATCCTCCTTTATAAGGACGTTTTTAGGGTTGTCTCTGGCAGCTTTTTGGAGAAACCTACAAGTTTATTAAATAAGAGAATTTCTCGTTTTGAGAATTTCGGATTAGTTCTTGTTTTTGTGTGGCTTGTTTTTATATTCGATCTACATTATTTTGCATCAGAGCTTTTAGGTGATCATGGAAACACGTGGTAGAAAGAAAGTTGTCGGGGAACCCGCACCTTCTGTTCGTGATCCTCGTGATGTAGAGATGATTGAAAGGCTGCATCAACGGATCCAAGAACTCAAGCTCCAGCAATTACGGCCGGACTCGCCGGAAGAAGAGGCGGAAACTGAGCCCAACGTCTGGGACGATGAGTCAGTGGACGTCAATCCTTTTGGCGGAGGAAAACCTAGGTATGTTAATCGTCTTTATCAACCTCGTCGTAATGATCATGCTGTAGATCGCGACGATAGATATCGCGATGATCCTATTCGCAGTCTGGGATTGAAGATTGAGATCCCTGAGTTTACAGGTAAGGTTCATCCGGATAATTTTATTGATTGGTTGAGTACGGTTGAACGAGTGTTTGATGTGCGGGATATCCCTGACAAGCTGAAAGTGAAACTCGTGGCCATCAAGCTTCGACAACATGCTTCGTTATGGTGGAATCATGTTAATAAGAGGCGACGATTTGAAGGGAAATCAAAGGTTGAGACTTGGGAAAAGATGAAGAAACTGATGAAGGCTAAGTTTCTACTAGAAAATCATTGTCAAGAGGCTTTTCTTGACTATCATAATCTGTCCCAACAGAACATGACTGTGGAAGAGGTTATCAATGAGTTCGATAAGCTTCGTATGAGGTGTGATGTAGTTGAAGAAGAAGAGCAGGTTGTCGCACGGTTTTTTGGAGTCCTTCTTCAGCCTTATTGGACCTATACGGATGTTTGTCGTTTAGCTTTAAAGGTTGAAAAACAGATTAAGGCAAAGAGTAAGGGTTCCACTAGTCGTTTCACCCCACCTACCAGAACCGCTCCCCCTATAACACCTAAAACAGCACCTAAAGCCACCACCCCCACAACCTCGGATGCAGGTAATACTAGAGAACGTGTTGACAATGCCCCTTGTTGTTACAAGTGTAGTGGGCTTGGGCATTATGCGCGTGACTGTCCGAATCTAAAAACACTGACCTTTGTACCTGATGACGCAGGCCCGATTTATGATACCGATGCAGAACCTGAATTAGATGAACCAGGTGATGAGTTGGTATATCATGATCGTGGAGAGGCGTTGGTTATTCAAAGATTCTTAAATGTGGCTGTTTCAAAATCTGTTGATGATAATTTGTGGCTTCGTAACAACATTGTTAGAACCAAGTGTACTTCTAAGGGGAAAATTTGTGATATGATTATAGATGGGGGGCAGTTGCGAGAATGTAGTTTCTACATATATGGTTGAGAAATTAGGAATGAAGATAGAGGACCATCCAGAACCGTACCAGTTAACTTGGTTAAAAAAAGGGAACACTGTTAAAGTCAGTAAACGTTGTCTTGTGCAGTTTTCTATTGGTAAGAGTTATAAAGATGAAGTGTGATGTAAAGTTATACCGATGGATGCGGCTCACATTCTATTAGGGCGTCCTTGGCAATTTGATAGGAAAACAAAACATGACGGGTTCCAAAACACTTACAGCTTTAAGAAGGATGGTGTGAACATTACTTTAGCTCCTTTTGATTCTCGTCAGACACAGGCAGAGGGTTCTAATTTGTTTATGAAGAAGACTGATTTTGAGGGACTTATGAAAACCAGTCCCTATGTGTTTACTCTTGTGGTTGTAGAAGAAAACGAGATTATCAGTGAAGCTCCCCTACAAGTTCAACCATTGCTTAGGGAGTTTGCTGATGTGATTCCTGATGACATACCCCCTGAACAAAATAACGATCAAGTATCGTTTTCCTATTCCGCGATTGGATGATCTTCTTGACCAGCTACATGGTTTTACCATTTTTTATAAGATTGATTTGAGGAATGGATATCCCTTTGAGCATACTACATACTACGTCGGAGACGGTCAACTCTCTGCCTCTCAACACCTAACATGCCTTTGAGTCTCATGTTATCCCGCTCTAACGTACCAATCCTATCAAACAACTCAGCTCTCTGCTCACTAGCAACTATCGATGCATACCCACCACTCCTATTGTCTTGAATCATTAAGGCTTCATCACCTAGGGGATACGGATAAGCTTCTTATTAAAAACATTTACGGAGCGGTACTTTGATAACCAATCTATGCTAATGACACCGTTAAAACTACCAATTTCTACGGGCATTGAGTCGATGTTGAACGGGTGGCTTAGAAAGTTCAGGGTACAGCCTCGAATTATAGAATCGGTTCCTATTATTTTCCCGTTAGCTAACTCTATAGTGTACTTAAGGTCTGAGGCGGTTGTGTAACGACCCACTCCAGAAAGGAGGCCGAAACGTCATGATCATGGTGTCATATCAAAGCATAATAAAGGCATAAAGTCATCGTCATTTGCTTTAACTTCAGGTCCATTAGGAGTCTTGTCGGTACGAGAACCTCATAACCTTTATGATTCTAACTGACTAACATGTAAGTCAATTGAAGGAAATCTCCTAGTTCTCTTGGTTATAATCCAATTAAGAGGAAAAGTTCATTACATTCTAGAGTCTTTATATACCTGGACCAATATGATCACAAATAATGTCCTATCTTTGCCTTTAGATCTATAAGCTTAGTTGGACTGGCAGGTGACCCTTTGAACCAACAAGTACGTTCTTAATCAATTGGTAAAGCCTTGGACAGTGAACTACCAGTATATAAAATGCCATCAAGCAGTAAGTGGATAAAGATCACCATTGCTTTAATGCCTAAGATAGATTATAATGAAACTAAAAGATATCTTTATGTGGATGCGTTAATTGTGACAGGATTAAACGTGTCTAGTTTTTAGGAAGAAGTACCGCTAAGTCTTAAGAATGATATGCCGCCTTGAGATAAGCACTCATTGTACTAAACAAATAAACCAGAGTTTAATCGGATTTTATATGGCTAATAAAATTTTCTATCATTTGGCTTGTACCGCTCTTTTATCTTCTGATTATCTTCTTGCGTGATTATTGTGTATTGAATTGATTATTGTCACCACAAAACCTGTGCCAGTCTCTCAAGCTGAAAACCCCCCTTTTATCATTAGAACTAGGTTTAACATAGGTTTAACAATAATTAGAATTAACTAGATTAATTAAAATACTGATAGAATATAAGGTTAACTTCATCGCTCTAAGTGTTTGACACCCTACTTACCATGAAACTCCATCTTGACTGGGTACACTGCCCGTTAAAGTGTTGTTTTAGGATAAGTTGGTTAAATATAAATTTAAAACTTGGTAATCAATAAATACAACCTACACGACAGCACATCATTTATCAACGACAACGAAATAGTTCATGAGGTGACAAGATGACTGCAAAGTAGTTTATAATAGGGTAGCAAAAGAGTGTATAAATGACCGTAAAATAGGTTATAAGATGGAAACGAATTAGTTCATTAAATGATAGCCAGATAAGTTATGAGGTAATAGTAGGATAATTATAAGATGTTGCCAAAACGGTTTACAGAATGATATCAAGATAGTTTATAAGGTGTTAGCGAAATGGTTTATAAAATGATGGTAAAAGAGTTTATAAACGATGACAAAATAGGTTAACAGATGAAAACAAGTTAGTTTGTAAAATGATGGCGAAAATAGTTTATGAGATGATAGTAGAATAATTTATAAGATAATGACAAAATGGTTTATAGGACGACAATGAAATAGTTTATAGGATGATATCAGAATAGTTTGTTAACCAATAGTGAGATGGTTTATAAGACGATAGTAAAGTGATTAATAAGTTGTTTAGCAAAACGGTTCGTAGACTGACGGGAGAGAAAAAAAATATAGTTTATAAATGACAGTAACTCTGTTTATAAGACGATGCTAGTATAGTTTATACGATAACATCTAAATAGTTTATACTAGTAGAACGGTTTATAAAATAATAGTAAAATGGGTTGTAGAACGGTAATAGATTTGAGGAGTACCTTACATATATTATTGGAGAATTGAAGTGTAACTGACGAAATCGTCATGACATAAAATGAACAGAGGGTTTAAAATCATCCACTCGATACACAAAATTCACAGGGAAGTACTAGTGAAAACTCTTGGGGGTTACGGTCCAAGTCTATTTAGGTTTCACTAAGCAAGGCAGGAGAAATCTCTCCTTAAGCATTAGCATTATATTTGACGGCGTTAGAGTTCCTGCGAGCTTTTACCTCCTAAATACGGTTCGCACGGTTCCAATTTGGACAGTCACTCTTGTAATGTACCGATTTTTCCATACTCATAATAGGTACCTCAGGTTTCTAATTTTCCACTGCGGTCTCTAACTCGTTATTGAAACGGGTTTCCTACAATCTCTAGTCATATGGCCAATTCTCTCGTATTTGTTACACTTCTTAATGCATGGCCCAATGTGGTGCAACTTACGTTTGTTGTAGAAGGGTAACTTTCCTACATATCAAATTTTGTTATTTGGTCTAGCTATGTAAGCTCCCACGGCCTTTTGTCATCACTTGGTGTTACATTCCTTCCACCTCGTTTCCTAGCGTACGACCTATCCATTGTAGACGGATCATTAGATTCTGCCTCATAGACAGCAATAACTTTAATAACATTATCAATTTGTTGGGTTACAATACGCTTGATCCTCGTGGAACTCATTCCTTGTCTCGTTGATGGTATTTTATTCATAATCGAATAGAGTGAAGAAAATAAAATAAGTCGAATTTCAAAAGTCGTGTTTCTAAAAAGAAGTTACGAGGTATGGTTAAAGGTGGTTGTGTGAAGTATTATGCATGTTTCTAGAAGTTACGAGAAGTAGTAAATTTGAGACAGTTATAGTATTATGTAGCCCCATGAAAAGTTTTAAAGACCATCATATCACTCATGATGTCTTGGGAAACGTTTAGAGACCATTGTGTCACTCACAATATCCTAGAAATGTTTAAACATCATTGTGTCACTCACAATGTCTTAGAAATAAACGAGACAATTGTTTCACTCACAATGTCTTGGGAAATAAACAAGACCATTGTTTCACTTACAATGTCTAAGAAAAGTTTTAGTATAGACAACTTCTATACAAACAGGTGGGGAAATATACGTAAGGAAAACATAACCGCAGAGAAAAGATAAACGCAAGACGAACGTAAGCCCATAGCAAAATAGAGCTCAAGGGCAAAAATAAACGCAAAGCAACATAAACGCAGGGAACGATAAACACAGGGCAGAGGTAAACCCATATCATAGCAGGCTCAAGGCAAAATGATACTCACGTATACGCCATGGAAAAAGCACGTATAAGGCACACATAAAAGCACGTAAGGATCACATACTGGTTATAGACCAGACCTAATTTTTCTACCTGGTTCTCTATAACATTAGCTTTGGATACCAATCTGTCACACCCCTAAACGGGGCCTGGACGGAATACGTGTCCGAGGGCGTGACGTCATAATAAATCAAACTCAAGGCAAAGGGAACGACCACTAATGGATGTTTTGAAAATCATAACTCGTTGTATTTATTAAAAGTGGATAAGTTTTACAAGATTCAAATGAAATTAAACGTTGCGGGAGCATAATTAAGTGTTCAAAAGACAACGAGTATGAATGCTAAGAAAAATCTTGAAAGATGATATCATATTGCACGTAGACTCCACATAGCACATAAGAGAAGTCCAAAGCTAAGCACCTGAGAAAAACATGCTTAAAACGTCAACAAAATTATTGAGTGAAATCATAGGTTTAATTCAACGTTATTATAGTGGACCACAAGATTTCAAAACGTATGTGACAGTTATAACAGATACAACTTCACATAAAAAAAAGTATTTATGTTGCGTTAAGCTCATGACACCGAGGCTAATAACGAAAGTAGCATATAACATGCCAAGTACAACTTGCTCTTACAGGTGTCCGACCAAAGACCACCTAAACGAAATTCGACATGACATACATTTGTTGGCCTGTACAGTCCGTCAAGTACCCGACCAGTAAGAATTACCAAACCCGGATAGGGATTATTAGTCCCAATAGATCTATTTATTCACTCGCGCTCACTTAACCAGTACAGTCGGTCAAGAAATTAACGGTTCATGATAGTTCGGGCAATAGTGGTCTAAACGCTACTTAGGCAACACGTAAACAGGGAAATTCTTACGCAAAATACTTGTGTCCAGTTTTAAAAGCAAGCAATGTTTCTCACCCCAAAGTATTAAATCATTTATTCAAAACGAGTATTGATGAAGATTAGCAGCTGAAATAGAACGATCGCGTGGGTTCGCACAACGGTGCTAGGTCTCAACCTAAGAATAAACGGTCGGGTTTCAAAGTTTACACGATGGAAGAAATGTGAAAGCGAATAAGAGTTTGGAAAGTAGTTGTACGTTTATTACAAAGAAAGTGTCCTTAATAAAATTTGTCATGTGGTAGTCGTAGTGGTTTTGACTCGAAGAAGCGTGTTACGAAGTTAAATATAGAGTATATTAGAAAATTAACAAATAGATAAATTTCGGCATTTTACCCGGTAACCCAAAATATTGATTTAGATATTATGAAAAACAATGTTTTTATGTTTTTAATTTACGTAACATCCCAGCAGGTCACCCATACTAGTGCTACCCTCACACGAGCACGCTTAAATGTCGGTATTAAAGAAAATACTTGGATATAAAAGGTAAATATGTATTTTAATTTATTAAACTAATTTAAGTATATAGTTTTCACGAAATTTCGACATAACCCGTTCGTAAATAATAGTTTCCAAAGTCGCAAACTTTAATTTCCAAAATACTTTCAACCCTTTTTTTATCACTATATTCTCAACTAAGTTACGATATTACTAATAAACGTTTATACGCTCCATTAAGTAGTAAGAATAAGCCGAAACCATAAATGGACCCTTATTGGGCTTTTAGGCCCAATAAGCCTAAACAAATATCCAAAACGCGATAAGTTCAAAATAAACAAACGGTTAAATAAGTAAGTACATAGCTTATCGAATAAGCTCATCCAATAAGCCATGTCGTGGGCTTATAAGCCAGGGTTTAGGCTTTATGTTAGGTTGCGGCCCAACAAACCAACCAAACTAACATGGTTTAATTTATTTAGTCCGATAAGTATCCAAATAAGCAATAAGCATTTTAGTAAGCCAAGATAAGCCAAAACAAGCCAACCAATAAGCCACGAAAATAAGTAAAAAAATAAGATGATAATCAAATAAGCATAAAGTTCGAACCTTTATGGTTTCTTATTGTGTTCGACGTGTATATAGGCTCAAATAAGCTCACTCGAGCTTATTTATAAGCTAAAAATAAGCAAATAAGCTTTTAGAAAATATTTTCTTATAAAAGTACCACCACTACGACACAACTAATCTTTCCTTATATGTATTTTTGTATATTTTGAAACCCTCATAAACCCTGTTAGGGTTTATGTAAATTTTAAAGCTTTGAATTTTATAAAATAACTTGTACAACTAGCTTCTATATGTAATAAGGATCAAAGAAGTACAAAATTATTTGAAAAAGATGAACTTACGAAGATGGTGGATTAGAAGGTGGTTAACAATGATTGAACAACACAAACGTTGTTAAAAATACCCAAATGATTACTATAATCAAACCCGAATGATCTTGAGCTTCCAAAATCTTGATCAAAAGTGAAAAAATATGTGTTTGTGTGTGCTTGTGGCGTCGGTCAAGAAAAGAGAGAAGAGAGGGAGAGAAAAACTTTGTGTGTGTTTTTTAGTGAGAGAAAATAATGAGAGATATGAAAGATGTATAAGAGTATGTAGAGATATTTAGTGTCTAAATGAAATGTATGGGATTTGAACCTTGGTCATCAAATAAAGAATCCTAGGAGGGTTTATACCAATGGGAGACATAAGGGAGGAATTTATGGAGACTTGTTTGTACCATGGAAACAAAACAAGAATACTGCATGTTGATTGTGTGGTGTTGACGCCAAATGGAAAAGAAAGAGGGGGGCCATCTTGTTTAAAATTTGAATCCTAAGCATTTCAAAAACATCTAGTACTAGGAGGGAACCAACTAGCAAAAATTAAGGGTGTGTGTTGGGGAATAATTAGACCACCAAAACAAAAAGAATGAAAGTTATGTATATGTGTGTGTGACGTGGGGAAGGAGGGGGGAAAAAGAGGGGACCAATTTGATCCATATTTTTAAGGAGTATCATGTAAGGTGGTATTTAATTTCCTAGACATGCATGCATACACAAAGGATACTAGTTATTCACGGCATACGCAAGAAACTGAAAACGAGTGAAAACTTTACGAGAATTTCTGAAAATTTAAATATTAACTCGATACGTAAAAACGCGATGACTGTCGAATGACTACATTAAATGGTAACCCAGAAGGCCTCCGGTAATGATTCTCAGATATACGCGAGAAAACTTCCCGGTTAAACGTAAAATTTACACGTAACTTATAAAATTTAAAATAATGGACTGAAAAGGGTAAAATATTGGTCAGAAATTTATGGAGTGTCACAAACAATGTGCATGGAAAAGGATAACTTCATTAACTAGTAGCCTTCTTAAACACACATGCCTTCATACTTAACAAAAGATAACACCACCACAACATGACATCTACAAGATGATTCCCAGGACAAAAGAAACTAAACAGACAACAAGGCCACCATAACAACTAGAACATAAAAGGTAACTTTGACATAAGATTAGAAGGAGCACAACATAGAACATGACTGAATCATTGTCTGCGTAACAGAGCAATGAAAGATATTTTCTTAAGGACCTTCAGCTATGTCTCACAAATTAACCTCATCATGCCCCTAGATGACACCAAGTCATTATACTGAAACTCCTTAAGCAACCTAACAGATTCTGCAGCAACATTGGACCCCACCAAACTTTGCAACTCAAGTATTTTCTCATGCCTCTCTTGACATTGAACCATTAACTGTTGACAAGATACATATGTTTCCCTAACCAACTGACAGCCCCTTTAATTGTCATTATGAAACAACAAAGCCATTATGTCTGTGAGTTGGATGGAATTTGCATCTGCAACTAGTTGAGATAGGTGAGACATTTTTGTGGAATAAAGTTTTGGTTATGAAAAGGTTTGTTAATGGAATGTGGTATTGAAAAAGGTAGGGGAATGACCAAATATAAACGATAGGGAAAAATATAACAGAAAAGTACATTAGTTAAATAGTGAGATTCATATCATATTAGAAGGAAAAGGACATCCGAATTTAATGTGATTACTAGTGGAGAAAAGTTTCAGGCATGTCATATCTATGGGTCAAAGCATTTTTGGCCACTAAATACTATATTATAGAACATAAACCAATGCTACTATGGGAAAAAAGTTACTAACCAATGTAATTGCTCTTTAGCTGGTGACAAAATCCTTATTTCATGCATACAAATCTTGTACTTAGTTACTTATTGCATTTTATGCAAGCTGTAATTGACTAACTTTGTATAAACATATTGTACTCAAGCATAAACATATTGTACTCAGTTATTGTATAGTAAGCTTAGTTTTGTTATGATTATTGTTAACTTTGTATACATAGGAAAAAAGTTTATGCAACATGTATTTGGTGTACCTGTATACCTGGTTACAGTTTAGTCAATAGGTATTCATAGTCAGTATAACAAACTAAGTTTTTAATGAATTACTACCACATAAGTGTATAATATGTTTTGCCCCCAAGTAGTGTATACTATGTTATTAACTTAGCTGTAAACATAAGGAAACATATAAATATATTTTCTTATAAACGTTAAAAAGTTTGTGAGTTACCTTTAAATAATGCCTAACCCGGACATACCAATCGCGATGGTCATAGTCATATGTGTACCCAGTGTCATAAAATGTGACCTCTCCAGATAGAATATGAAACTGGGCAAGACACCAATGTTCACCCGTTTCATTAATCAAAATAAATACCTACACAGTAGTGGTTTTTTGGATGGTTATACAAAATGAAATTATTAAGCAAAAAATTAATGAAAAAAGGCTTTAGTGTATATGTTGGTTTAAAAGGTAGGTATTTATATTGAATAGTGCATTATTATATCTTTTATTTTGTTTATGAAAATGATTTAAACAACATTCTAACAAACCAAAAATACACTAAATATAGGGTAAATGTTTTACCTGATCAACCTCGCTTCATGGAGCGGTATACCTCTCCCCGTTAGCATAAAATAAGGGCAAGCCTTTTTGCAATAGGAGCTGAACAAAGTAGCAACTAACCATAGCCCAATTAGCATGCCCGGTGATATGCCACATATAGTCCACCCATAAGTCTATGTGTTCATAGAAAGAAACAAATGAATGGCTTAATGAAGGGAAACAACAACTTTATGATTACAAATTGTATTTATAGTTGTTCTACAAATACATACCTCTTCAGTTAGCCAACATTTCCTTGCTGGGTCTAAGCAAACCAACTTAAGCCAGAAATTCCTATCTACAGTATAATCATCGTTCCATGGAAATTTACATTTAACTTGCCCGGGTTGGCCTAGAAAACATTTAATATCATCACTCAACCAAACTGTGTCAATACAATGTAATACTCGTGAAATATCCTACATATACATATTAACTGTATAAGTTATAACACATTGTATCATCTAATATTGATTTGTAAAGTAGTAGAAGAAGTTTCATACCTCAACCCATGGTTTCACTTTTTTAAGAAGTTTATCGGTACATGGATTATTTACGTGTTGACGGTATTTTTTGATCTTAACCCAACTAACTTTGGAATTTATCTTTTCTGAAGAAGAACCAAGCTGATTCCTCTTCGCATTTGCTAACTTAGCCAAAATATTTTTACCATGACTTGAATTCATAAACTCCTTTCGCTTATTTTTCTTCTGCTCCTCCAACTGCAACATATTCTCTTCTTCTAACCTCAACATGTTTGCCTCGTCTAACCTAAACCTATTCTCCTCGACAATTAATTTTTCATGTTCACAACGCAACATTTCTTCATCTTCCAAACACAATCTCAATTCCTCTTCTCAAAGATAATCCTATAAGGCAGAAATATAATAAATTAGGCTAAGTGATCCTAAATAATAATTTGATATTGAATAAGGTTTAACAAGATTACTTGAGAAATATCTTCATCTGAATCGTGCTGCTGGATCAAATCAGCAAACATGCTATTTAGTGAATCACATAAGTCAGATGTCATACATCTAAATGCATCAGTAAACTGCAGCTTAGGCTGTCTGTCATTTCTTTCATGTGCAAGGACCTGAAAAGTGATATCTATAGTTACATACAAAACTTCAAATAATTTAATAGTTTGATATTATATATGGTTGGAATAAAACATAACCTGAATAATAGTCTCAAGTTTGAAAACACGATAATTTAACTCCATAATCACAAGATCGTTAAGCCATTTTTTCTTCACACTATTATCACTTGTTCCTCCAATCGATGAAACCATGAAACCTGTTTTCCCACATTTGCGTGCTTTCTCCAACTTTGCTAGATATGTTTCAAAAAGGCTATGTTGTTCTTTGATAGGAGGAGCCCTGGGAACGTGCTCTTGAAAATAAACGTTATTATCTATCCACCAGGAAGATTGGTACTCAGCTATAGTAGGTCGGAGATCTGATGTTGACCTTGATTCCTAAAGATATTATAGAAATAATTTGTGACATGTACTAATAAAATATGTTCTAAACTACAAATAATATAATATTTAGAGTTTAGCACTAACCTTTGCAAAAAGGTAAGAATAATCAGATCTTGTAAATAACGACTTCTTCGACCAGCCGAGTGCTCTTAGTATTACTTTTGGGTCTTTAATCCACCAACTTTCACATCTTTTAAATGTCTCAAGAATCCAAATCTAAATAATATACCAAATGTAAGTCAACATAAATAAAATTGCTACAATTTTCAATAAATTTCTAACCTGGAAAGCAAACACAAAGCCAGACAACGTATATGTAGGAACATAGTTGCGATCTTTCTTCAACTCATAATAGTGCTCGTCACTGTGCCTTTATTTTAAATTCTTAATTTCATCATACAAATGACACCACAAATGCTCACTCCATGAAAATGAATTCCATGCTTCAAGATTTTCAACCAACCTGACAAGGTATCATCAACTTTGAATGTCAACAACCGACCCATAAATATCACCTCCACAGCCAACAAAAGGCAAAGACGTATTGCGTCATCATCAGATAGCTTGCCAAACCTCTCCTCGTCCTTAATAACACCAATAATATCTAAATTGGTAATAATATAACCTATCTTATTCGGGAATACCCTATTACGAAACTTTAGGTCACTAGAAGGATGTAAGTCAAAATTTACAATTCCAAAACAAGAATCGGTGATGAGAGAAAACTCGCGGCGACCAAAATGTAGACTATGACCTTCCATATAATAAATGAGAGGCATATCATGATGTTGATCATCAACTTTATACTGTCTTCGTAGCATATAATCTATCAGTAGTGGTTCATGGTCAAACAACATTAAATCCAACCAAGGTCCAAAACATGTACTCCGAAACAAAATACGACGCGTCACATCTAATTTTTGCTTAATCAACCAAAAGTAATTCAATTTTACTCCTATTGGAGACTTTAATTACATAATCTGAAAACAATATAAAGAACAATTAGGTTCAATAATAGAGGTTTTGACTATTAGTTTCAACTTCGAAACAAAACTAACACAAATAACAACATCAGTTTATGTTCTTGGGTTCAAGTCACTAACACCAACCTATCGAATAATTCATTCTTTTTAACATCAACTGCGCACATTATTCAATCATCAAAAAAACAATTACAACATTTTCTAAACTAGAAATATAATAAATCTGACTTCTACTTATCGGCATGCACCACAAATGGATTGAAAAATCACTGATATGTGTTTGGAAGAAAATAATGTAATTGTAACGAAATGGCAGATAGTGGAGTGTTTAATCAAACATAAATAGGTGAAATGGAAGAAAATGACAAGAGTTTAATCCAAATGGGGGAAATAGGGGTAGATGGAGAGGTGTGTGTGAAATGAGTGTGGAAGATGAAGGTGGGAAATGAAATGGGCTCGTATATTTGTGGTATTGGTGTTTTTTGAGTTATTAAATACACAAAATGTATTAAAAAAATAGTCGCCCTAGTATGGTTGCCCTAACTACGAGTCGCCCTAAGATAGATGTACTATATGTCAGTACTTTTAAAAATGTAAAATGACAAAAAAGCCAGTCGCCCTCATAGTATGAGTTGCCCAAAATACGTATACCTTACAAATACGGACACTTGGCGGATTCTGGTTAAGTTGCCCCATCGCTTAGTCGCCCTGAACTCTTTTGGGAAGGAAATGTCTTTTTGGTTAAAGAGTGACTAGCACCCTTTATTTTGGACCCTTTTTAGAATTTTCCCCAATTAAAACCAGCCTAACCTCCTTTGACAGTATATTGAGGGGACCAAGAAGGTTCATCTTCCATACACTATCTATTCCTCACATCATATACTGTCCACCTAGACCAACTACCCTACACAATGAACAACCCTACCTTATGGTACATACAACTAAATTAGACCTCTCATTGACCCAAACATAGCTTATCAGATTCCTCCCAAGGTCAATTCATAAAAGCTATGATGTTCAGATGAGTACAGTCACACCAGAAGTACTCTAAGTTACAAGGTATTGTCCATTGTATGGCCTGCATAAATCTCTGACCTTACTTAAAGATATGCCAAAGCAAAACAACATCCTTTCTGCTATATTTTAATGAGCAGAGATATGATCACTAAAAAACATCTCAAACAGTCTTCACCCAAACACCTCTTTAAGCAAGCCTAAATTCAGCTTACTTACTTATACCCAGCTTTTTCATTAACTGAATGCCCTATTTACCTTCAACCTCTAAAACAGCATTTGAGTTCTTAACTTTCAGTGTCATTAGTCTACTGCAAACACTATCCAAGATATGTTCTAGTATACTTTTGGTACTTTTTTCCTTCTATTGGAATAGCCTAGCATTTCGTTCAAGCCATGTGATAAATAGTGCCAGCAATGCATAATCTTCTCACTATGCTCCAGATACTATTCTTACAAGGGAGATTAGATAGTTTAGTCATGCACTCATCCAGGTTTTTCAAATTATTCACATTTGCCATCAGCGGCATTTTCTCCTACACAGTCTTAGAATACTTACACTCAAAGAGCAGGTGTTTGCGTGAATCTTCAACTTGCAAACACAGTTAACACTTCCAATCATTACCAGGATACCATTTAGATAATTTGTCTTGAGTCACTAGTTTTCCTTTAGATGTCATCCACAATACAAATGTCTGTCTTGGGACATTTTGGGAAAACTAGATGACTTTCCACCATTTCATCTCACCTAGGACTATAATGTTTAAAATATGATTGAAAGTGAGATTCTTTTGTTGGAATTGTAAGAGACTTTGTTTGTAAATGACGTAAAAGCTAGTAAAAGATTTGAGGTGAGTTTTCATGTGCTTTTAAATTGGATTGCACTTTTTATTCCAAATATTATCATGCCAACTTGTTTAAATGATCATAAGTCACAACATGTTTTAGATGTTTGATTATATGCGAAAGTTGTGAAATTTGGTATGTTCATAAAAAGTGTCATTTTAAATGTTTATGTGGTATCGTGGAGGTATGTTGAATGGTTAAAAAAAGATAAACGTTACATGGTAAGAGCAAACAAGGTCGGGTTTGCCACATCAAAATAGGGATATATTGTAAGAGCAAACAAGGTTGTGTTTGCCACTATATATATAAAAGAGGAAATATTGTAAGAGCAAACAAGGTTGGATTTGCCATATAAAAAGAGAAAATACTGTAAGAGCAAACAAGGTCGGGTTTGCAATGAAGAAAGTGGGTTACTTTATTAATGAAGAATGTCTTATATATATGTTGAATTGTTGGACCGTTGAATCGAATAAAAATATGAATCATTGGTATATGATTTAAATGTGATATAAAATAAATCGTTGGGTTATAATAAGTTGTTGATATGTGGAATTGATAAGAATATGATATGACTGAATAGCACTTATATGACTTTAAACAAATTGCATGATCATTTTACAAGTTCGTTATTATTGGAAAAGTGTTTGGATGATATATTTGTTGTGTATGTGAAAACCATGAATTCTTACTAGACCTTTGGCTGACCCAAAACTCTTTTCAAAATTTTTGTAACCTAGATAAGCTGCTTTAGGAATCAAGAGACTAGTCGGGATTGACTCAAAGTAGACGCTTCCGCAGAGATAAGGTAAATTAGAAGGTATATTTGAGGGTTTAACACTCTAGAAAGGTGGGGTGGTTTTTAAAGATTTAGAGCAACTAATCACATTAGGACTGTGGTCAGAAATACCATAAAGAAGGAAGACAACATGAGCTCTTATGTGGACATCAAAGAACTCTTCATTCCCCATAACTCTGTCAATCTTCTTTAACACACTAGAATTAGGATTTAGCAAACTCTTGGTCCAAGTGTAATGAAGACCATCAATCTTTAAATTGTTGTAACAATCCTGAAATTCCTCCATATCTTGAGTTTTATGAGAAATACCCTCAGAGTGATCATCAATATTAAGACTTGCTATAACACCCCCAAATTTACAACGCAGCGGAATATCACTTTTGGGCGCTACTTCATAATACAAGCACACGAGTCACAGTAAACGACTTCAAAAGAGACGTTTATAAAACAAAATCACATTCGATTTATTTAAAAAGAAGATCAAAGTTACAAGGGTCCCAAACTAGTTTAAAAAATATATTTCTAGTGAGTCACATCACGACTCGTTTTCTTAAAATTTCCTTTTATCGAATGTACAAAATTTCACCAAGTCCGTGTCCTTCGATATCCGCGTTCCGTTCCATCCAAGCAAGCAAAAGCACCTAAACCTGAGATACATGCTTAAAAACGTCAACACAATGGTTGAGTGAATTCATAGAGTTTTCAAGTAACAATTAGAACATATAGTTGGTTCCACAAAACATTTATAACCTTAGAACGCAGTTTGGTTCCACCAAAAACATGTATGACTTGCTAGCTAGGCACGCCACCCTACATTTCCAACTTTCATGAGCCCGTGTACCGAACCTTAACACATTTATCATCATAGATAAATAAGTGACCGGGTAGTATGCCACCACCCCTTTCTCAATACAGAATGTCCGTTACAAGGTGCTCGCGCAATGGATTCATACCCCGGACAGGATTCTCAAACCCAATAGATCTATTTAATGTATTCAGCGTTTACCTCCTCGGTAATTAACGGTCACACAGCAAAAGGAATATACTCATGACCATGAAATCATATTATCATTTCAAAACACTTGCGTTCAATTTTTAGAACAAACCACAACATCAAACATGTATAAAACTGCTTATGTTCAATTTATAAACAAGCAACAACAAGTACGTTTAAAACTACTTGCGTTTCACTTTTCAGAACAAACAACGACAAGTACACATAATGTTACTTGTGTTCTATTTTTCAAAACATGCATGTATCCCCCTCGCGGGTTTATAAAACATTCGAAGCATTTAAAAGCGAGGCTATGAACTCACCTTGATCGAAGACCACGATCAATAATCAATCAATCACGAAACGTCACCGATAACGAACTCGTCCGCGACCTATAATTATGTCGCTCGGTTACTATATAATAAAGTACGGTCGAATGATGCGTACATCGCAACGATATAAATTGTATAAAATACACACATGATGAGAAATCCTCTTGCGCGACCTAGATTCTAACACTTAGTATACTTTAGATACTATCTTTCTTTCAAACATAAGTTGTATCACTTTATTGAAAACTTTCTATTTTCGAAAACTTTCTATTTTTAGAAATATCCCCGTTCATAAAAACTGTTAAGTCTAAAATGTTATACTCATAATAATAATAGTGTTTATTATTTTTATAAACATCCGGCAAGTCTCATATCAACCCGTTGACTTTCAAAAGTCAACGTTGGACTTTATTTGACTTTTACTATTTATATATATATATATATTTTCCTAAATCTGACCCGTCCAAAACGACCCGCTATATCACATTTTCACGACTCGGACTCTAAAGAGATTTTATGCAAAATGACGTTTCGGACAACTTTTTAGTTTTACCCGAGACCCGAAACTCGAGGGAAAATGACGAAAATGCCCCTGCAAGTTTCTGCTGGAAACTTATTATATTTTTAAACTTCGATCGGCTCTAAAATCTTCATTATTAGGAGTTACGGGACCCACTTTATATCAAAACGATCATAAAAGTACTCTCTATCATATTTTCCAATCAAAATTTAGTTTTTACAAAATCTCAAACCTCGTAAACCGTGCAAAAGTTTCTGCTCAGATTTACGCGTTACAATTCGCGCCAAAAACCATTTTCGACCCAAAAATCACTTTTCAAACTTCAATCAGCCGTAAAATCTTCGTTTTTAAGAGGTACGAGACCCACTTTATATCAAAACGATCATAAATAGGACATATATACTTTATCTGCACAAACAAAATTCATGGTTTTTACTAACATCTCAGAAACCCCGTAACCGTGCCAAGTTTCTGCTACAGACTTTGCGCGTTACAATTCGCGCCAAAAACCATTTTCGACCCAAAAATCACTTCACAACATATCAAGAATAGCTTATAAGCAACATCTCAATATTTCAAATCATCCAATATTATTTCTAATCCAGTCTAACGCAAGATTCTCGGATTCCATCACATGCAATAATCAAAACACAATATCAATCGAAAATACTTTGCGACAGGCTTAAATAGAACACTTACAACAAATCGACGCAATATCAATCGACACAAAATATGTTTCGGCTTCCCCTCTTTCGACCGAACTCGGACGCAACCCAACCACCAAAACAGAACCTTTCCCAATCAAAACCCACTTCAATAACACTTATTTAACAACAATGAACACCCTCTTTAGATCAAAATCTTATGAACTCAACCCAATTTCAAACTACTAAAATACTTGATGCATGTGCATTTTCTTTAGTGGGATATGTAGGTAATGACGAGGGGATTAATATTTTCAAAGCGGATCGTAATGCATGTCGAAAAATCAATGTGTTTGGTGTGTGTAAGGGTGTGGCCGGTCGTGGAGTAGCAAGAGAGGACAAGGGAGAACAAATTTTGGTAACAAGAAAAATGAGGAAGTATAACTTCCTTTTATAGGAAATAAGTTTGGAATTTTAACACAAATGATCCCTCATTCCTTAAAGTCCTTCTATTTTTAGTACAAAGTTATTTGTTTCGTTATTTTAGCCAACCAAAGACGCTGGTCACACCACATTCGTAAATATTTTTATTCCTTCCCACTAAATTTAGTTTAAAACATTTAATAAAACGTTAAATCACGTAAAACACAACTTTTAAACACGGTTTTTTTTACGAAAACTCGGGGAAAGCCATAAAACACTCAAATAAATATAGTTTTGCTCTCGGAGCACAAATATAAAAAAAAAAAAATTTTCTCAAACGCTCAAACGAATAGAAATTTAAAACACGGCTTGCGAAATAGCCAAAAATAATAATTTTTATCAAATCGCCCAAAACGAAAAACGATTATTCCACATCAATCGTAGAAAATAAATCGCGGCTCGGTATAAACGTTGGCCTAAAACTCGGGTTGTTACACTTACATTAACATCACCCAATAACACCCAAGGATTATTAATGCACATAGACTTATAAGCACTCAAATAAGCCCATAAGTTTCTTTTCAATCTTCCTACGGTCTCAGCATGAATAAACACTAGAACACAAAGTGGATTTGGCTACACCAAAAAAGTGTGACGATATACATATAGTCACACATGATTTTTTGAGT
>BQNB010076325.1:0-31187 GCA_026074375.1 Tanacetum coccineum | reverse complement strand
TTTTACGTTTAAGCTTCCCGTTTGAGTTGTGGTCGGTCATGAGTCTTCATACTTCAATATATCTTCATTTTAAATGTATCTTGGGACTTGGAAGCTTGTATGGTTGACTCTTTTGTTCTCGAAATGCTTCCTGGTCTTGATCTTGATGAGGGATTCTTCGCACATGCACAAAGCTTCGTTTTTACTTCTTTTCTTGGTCTTTTCTTTACTTTCTTAATCTTGGCTAGCTACAAACATATAAATCCAACTTTGTACAATATTAGTAGCAAAAGCATGTTAAATTAACCAAATAACATGTATAAAGAACACGATAACGTTCCTAAAAACATACTCAATTTGAGCGTTATCAAATTCCCCCACACTTAAACTTTGCATGCCCTCAAGCAAATCTAAAATTAAAGGAAAATAAAATCCACATGCTGCTTAAGAATGATTAGAAAAATGCAATGCAAATCTACCTACTACAAGTACGAGATACAATTCATCGTTTTAAGCCTTTGGTGAAAAACCGAGATGTTTGACAACACCCAAAGGTTTTCTTGCTTGATAAACATTTCTAAGCACCTCACGAAAAAGAAATGAAGTATAATTCACTCAACACTTATTTATTTAGTGGTGGAGTATATAAAAGAAATCACACTCATAGCTCGGTCGTGACCAAATTTATTACCATATGCTTGTACAAGAAACAAAACTCCACCGACATGGCGTAAGCACCAAGTGTAAACATCTAAAGAGGACTTTTATTGGGTTGTAACGTTTAGGATTCGGGTTAGTAAGGGGTATGGATTAGGCATGAGATTCTTTATGAAAGGGTTAAGAGAACATAATATACATAAATGCATTTTTGTGGTGTATGTTTATGCGAAGTGTGGGGGAGATGTGAAAAAAAAGAAAAAAGATAATTCAACGAAAAAAAAGTAAAAAAAATAATTGTCATCGCATATTTTTTTTACCTTTTTTTTCGATGACTTATTTTTTTCTCTTTTTTCATTTTTTTTCTTTTTTTTCACATCTCCCCCACACTTCGCATAAACATATACCACAAAAATACATAAATGAAGCGGGCCCTCTCCATCTTTGTCGGAATGGCACATACAAACGCCAAGTGTGGCATAACTATCAATCATAAAAAACAATCCAACATACCAAACAACTAGCAACCAACAATTTAGACTCTGACAAGGGGTTAGGCTAAGGTTTAAAGTTAAATATATATTTTTTTTTTAGTGGATGTAACAAACGAAAAGATTGGCTCAGCATGTGTTCTAAGGGTATCTAGTACTAAAAGTGAGTGCTAATAAAAGGGTTAATATGGGTGGTTAGCTAATCAGTGTAACTAGCTAAAAATATATATGAAAACGGAAAGGCTATTTGGGTTAAATCCTAAGGGTGCCTCTTTGTCACGCATATACACTTATATTACACAAGTGTGATCTCACTGTGGTCTTGTAATGATTTACAAGCACAAGTTCTAGAATAAATAAAATCACCGGAACACTCATAGCAAAAGAATTAGAGCATAAAAGATATATGCTATATGAAATAGGCTCAAATCCTCACAATTTAATGAAAAGAGCTATAATATGCGCTAAAAAATGTTATCCATCCTAGAATGGATTGCAATATTAACCAAGATACATCTCAAAATTTTCAAAATTATAGTATTTCACCTGTGGATTGATCCAGTTATTCTAATATATTATCCTAAAAGCGTGAACAACTAGATCACAAAGGCAAACAAGTATACAAAAAATTAAAAATTAGCCCAAAAAAAAACAGTCTCGTTTTCCCTATTTACTCCTCCCACACTTAAGTTACGCATTGTCCTCAATGTGAAAAATAAACTTTAAAACATAAAAATAGAGAAATAGGAGTAAGAGAAAACCAAACATCTAGGCATGAGAAATCGCGATCAAACTCCATATAATAAATGCTACGCAAATGCTAGCATAAGCGTGTAAGAACAATCGATTTCGCCTCCAAGCACCCTCCTCCATTACCTGCTGCAATTATTCAAACAAAAACAAAACAAAGCAAACAAAACACAAACAATAATATATAAAACATTACGAGCATGTAACACCCTCACACTTAAGATTTGACAAGTTGAAAAACCACTCTTAAAGGGTGTACATGCTTATTCAAAACGGAAATTAAAATAAACAAACAATTAAAAGCTCGGGTTGCCTCTCAAGGAACCCTTAATTTATTTTTGAGTCATTAGCTAGTCTCTTCCCCAAGATTTAGGATTCTTTGGTGATACGGTTCAAGTAGGGAACTTCAGTTGGGTGCCATTGATAGTGATAAACTTTTTTGTTGTGAGGAACCACTTTTTCATTCAGGTTTTATTCTTTGTTGGGTTCCTTTGGCAATCCCTTGTCATCCTTCTTAATCTCATTTTCTTTCAACATTCCAACTCCATTACTTGATTTTAACTCCTCGACACCAACATGATTTGGTAATACATTGTCTATAAACGTCTTCGCATTCGTGTATGGGATATGCACGTTGCTATCCTTAAGAAAAGGTAACACGGTTGGAGAGTTAGAATTACTAAGGCTCAGGTTTAGCATGGTTGGAATAGGCAGAGTCTCATCCTCCTCGATAAATTTAACATCACCCTTGTCGTTCTCATTTCGGATTGAGTGTGGTTTGTAGACAACTTCATGTCTCGGTTTGGTATTTGTGGTATAAGGAAAGGATTTGGTTTGTTGGATCTTCTCATGAAAAAATCTAAACTGCCTTTTCAGGTCCTCGATCATTGCTTGGTGGTTCCTTAATCCTTGATTGATTTGACATTCTAATTAAACCACTTGATCTTTCATACGTTCATTCGCTTCCATTTTCTAAGCCATCCACTCTCTCATCATCTCCTCTGTTGAGGTTTTGGGTAATTCAAAATATTGTGATGGATGTGGCATTCTGCTTCGTGGCTGATATCGAGGATAGTTACGGTTTAGGTAGAAGTACAGAATTTTGGAATTTTGGTCGTGATATCCGCTGTGATATTCTTGGACGTAATTGGCTTAATAAGGTTCACACATCGGCGTGTCATCACTCATGTAGATCTGTGAAGCGTGGTTGTCTCTATGACCGTCTCGCGTCTCCTTCAGCTCTTTCCTTATGATTAAGTGTTACCCATAAAGATTCAAGCCTAAAACACGATCCAAAAAATCAGGGAGGATAGAAATAATAAGTAGCCATATTATTAATGTTGAGAGAAAAGTGTAGAGAGGGAAAGATGTGTGTTTTCTAGAGAGAGAAACACACACAACAAATGATTATCCTCACCCCTTCATGAAAGTATGGAGGGGATATATATAGCCCGAGACACGATCTACTTACTACACTTGACATTTTTAGTCCCTGCGTATCCGACTAATGTAATTCTGTATTAGCCGACATATTTTAAGGCTAACAATCTTCCCCTAATATGTGGGCATACAAAATTACTTACAATGTTTCTAACAAGTGCAAAATACAAAGAAATATAATGACATCTAAGGCGCTTCCAAAGCTTAAGATGACGTCTTTGTCTTCTAGTCTTGATACTTGTATTCCAACTTGGATCTTCTATGTCTTGACTTGTTTTGGAACCATTGTAGTATGCATGAGTTGGATTAACTTCCCCCCCAATTCATGCAACATGTCTTGAAAAGAGTTCTTCATAGACTTCTTTTTAGTGAAGTTTCTGAATTAGCTTCCCCCCTAAACCAACATCCGTATCTTGAGCAGATTCTGAAATATTGATGTAGCTCGAACGATCTTCTAACATTGACATTTAGAGTGCACAGCGGAATTTTGTAAAAGAATCACCCAGTACCTGAAGTACACACTTTATCCCTTTTAACGAAGTTGAAATCGTAGCACCAAAATCAGTTAAGACCCAGAAATGCACTTTTCTTCCTCCAAGATAGTGCTGATGTGAATTGCTACACCAAAGTAAACTAAGTCCTTAGTGTGAGCAATTGGCATTTAAAGAGTCATCCTTTACATGTGTACATCTTACATCAACTAATACTGCTTCTATATTGTATCATGACATTTGGTCTTGGTAAATATCTGTTCGGGAGAACATGCAAGAGATCAGCAACAAATCTTCTCATGCTTGCAGAATACTTCACATGCCATACTAAGTGAAGTAGTATAAACTACTTCCCCCTGGAAGTTGACCTGATTACATCAAAGTATCAAAGTACACGTATTCCCCCATGATGGTTTCGAACTCTCAGAAGCATCATTGACGTGTATGACCATATACACGAGAAGTTTTGGTCATAAGCAAACATCTTGAAAAGTTATTGTAGAAATCATAAAGGGGGGGGGGGGGGGTAAATACGTTTCCTTTTAAAATCTAAATGTAATTCCGTATCAAATTGCCCGAACACGCGAGACACAATATTGATGAGTGGTTCACATAGTAAAGACATCAAATCCACAACAATACAAACCAACACATTAAATGCAAGAATAAAATATAAAGCAATAAATGCGAGTATAAATTGTAAAGATATAATTGAAAGACAATGCAAAACCCGAACACGAATGATTTTATAGTGGTTTTTCGGTCCCCCCACGAAGCAAACCTTTTTCCACCCTACCCCCCCACTCCCCCCGAGTACCCAACCGAGGAGTTTACATCACTAGTTTTAACAAGCTCCCTTATGGCGGATAAAACCGTACACAACTTTCACTTATATCAATTTCCGACACTAAGCTAGATGTCGAGTTCTAACTCATGTAAGCTATAACCAAACTATCACGACTTCCAAAACTTTCACGACTTCATAACATAATTCACAACTACACAAACTTTCTTCACCGCCGTTAGTAATTCCTTCACTAACTACTTCACTACTTCACTTCACGACTTCACCTACCCTTCACAACTTTTCTATACCGCACTTCACATCTTCTCTGCCAGCCTGACACTACTTTGATCACACCGATCTATCTAAACTTCCTATGATCACCACGATCTAACAACTATACACACCATGATCACCAATACATGGACTCGATCTATACATTGTGATATACATTGTGAATGTAAGACATGTCACGAATGCACTAACTAACCTACATAACTTCGTATCTTAATGATAACGAAGGTTTTTCTCTTGCACTTGAATGGATGGATGATTGAATCACATTTTAAACAAACTTATAATAAGTTAAGTGATCAAAGGAAAGGGTTTGAAAGGAGGTTTTTGATCAGAGAAAACTGTGTGCAAAGAGGTGAGAAAATATGTGGAAACAGTCCACTATTTATAGGAAAAAATATTAATTTTTTATTTGGGCGGTCCCTTATTTATACATGGGCGGTCCCCTTAATTACGGCTGGTCCCCTTAATTAGTTAAGGGGCCGCCCATTTTTCATACGCTTCTTTTTTTGTCCTTTTGTGGGGAAGGTTTTTTTGAAACTTTCTAGCCATTTTTGGGTAGAAAATTTGAATTCAAAATATTTATTTTGAATAAAATATTTCTTATAAATACAAAAATGTTTTGTATATGTTTTTTAAAAATGTTTGTCCCATTTTATAAAAAAATGTAAAGTTTGGAAAAATAAAAAAATTCTTTGATCATTCAACAAATTAAAGTTTATTTGTTCATACCTTTAGTGATTTACGTTGGGTGCGAACTTAAATTTGTTGTTGAAGAAAACATGAGACGTCGAAAGATGTTGACATATGAATTGATGATTTGTGATTACGAGTAACTTAAGCACTTTACGTTATGTGTTATAGGTTACATGAATGTCATCACCAAAACATGAAGAGAATGTATAGATTAAATATCATAATGTAATATTTCTACTAACAATCTCTCCCTTTTTTATGATGACAAAAAAATATAAACTATAACTCATAGTAAAATGTATAAGTTACTTGTTTACACTTCTTTTCCCCCTTTTGTCGAAACAAAAAGGTGGACTCATAGACGAGACTTTTACTACACTTCAGCTCTTCAATCAAAGAGGCGAGCTTGCATCATTCTAAGTGAAGTCTTTATTCTATCAATCCCTTTTAAGCAATGACATCCCTTGAAGATTGACTCAAGCGGATCCATGGATCAAATTAGTTGCAAACTCTTAATCTACATCAATGGTTAGTTTCGTGCAAAAAATATATATATAGGGATGAAATACACATATCAAGAAATGTGTAGATGTCTTAAACGGTTGCAAATGTAATGGCTTGGACATTTGTAAATGTTCCCCCTTAGTGTATGCTCCCCCTTGATTAGGGCACCAAGAAATTGAGTAACGAAAAAGTGCTACAAAACAAAGTTAGTAGAAAAATGCACATATATATAATGATGATGATAGATAGATATGCAAGACATTTAGTGAGGAACAAATCATGTATGTTTTAGGTATATGCACTCTAAAGTGTGGCACTAAAGACAACAACCTAAATAAAGAAAAATGATGAATGCTTAAGACATGAAAATGTTTAGGAACCAATGATAAGATTCGACTTACACATGCTTAAGGACTAAGACTTGACCAACAAGTCTTATTATGAGAATGACTCCTTCCAAGATGTCATATGGATAAGAAGTATTAACATATGATGATTGTGGGTTTGAATAGACTAAGTGTTGTATTGAGAGATTCCTAAATCCTCAAGGTTTCTTTGTTAAGCATTATGTATGTTTTTCATGTTTGGGGTGTTTAAGGATAAACATTATCGTAAGACTTTAGGTCGAACTAAATGTTGATGATAAGGATGATTGGTTGAGGAAACATAAACGAAGAAGGATGAGCGTGAATGGAAAGGGAAGGTGTTGACTATAGGTTTGTTGGGTGTTTTGTTGGTTGTTAATGTTGATGAACAAAGGTGAAAATGTGAAAATGGTGGAAGAAAAGTGAAAGACACGACATTGTGATGACTCAACAACACTTGAAGGTTGAATATATTCTTTGTGTTCTTCACTTTCTCAAAAGCGGAAATGAACAAATGAAAGACACGACATTGTGATGACTCAACAACACTTGAAGGTTGAATATCTTCTTTGTGTTCTTCACTTGCTCAAAAGCGGAAATGAACAAATGAAAGACACGATATTGTGATGACTCAACAACACTTTGAAGATTGAATATCTTCTTTGTGTTCTTCACTTGTTAAACAGTGGAAATGATTGGATGAGACGCATTTCATTACGAAATTCACTTGACTTTTGACAACATAGGCACACATGCTTATGAGTGTCGGGATATGAAGAGGATGAGACGGCATTTCATACGAAATCCAAATTAACTTTTGACAACATAGGCACTCATGCTTATGTAGTGTTCGGGATATGATATTGAGTTACATTGTACATTACGAAATTCTCTTGTGGGAATTGTTTCATGGTGAATTTTTGTGAACATGATTTAGGTGGATGACACGCGGTTGATAGTGTCAAGATGACTTCGATTTTTCATTTCACATTGGTGATTTAGGGATGTACTAGAACTAGTGATCACTAACAAGAGTGAATAATAGTTATGAGGTTTGAGTGTATGGTAGAAGTGTATCTTGTGGTTTCTAGTGAATAAGAATCACCTATGTTAGTTCTTGAGAGTGTTTGGTTAAAGGATATATGTGAAGATGTGTGTTTTCCCTTCCTTTCTAATTCGTGCTCATCCGGACATAAATTGTGGAATAAAAAGAATAGGTGAAGAGAAATAACGACGAAAGCGATGAGCTTGACAATGTCATGATGGATGACGGTTAGCATACGATGAACTTCATCCGCGAAGTTATGTAGCTCTTCTCGAGTATTGCGAATGTTCATACAACAATCACACGATGAGATACGAGGTTGTATTAAAGGTGGTAGCGGAAATGTGGACGGAAGATATTAACCATCTATATAATAATAGAGGCGTGACAAAGGTTTTTGTGAAACAACTTAGACATGAACAATGAGTGACATTTTAATTTGGATTTCGCGAATTAAAAATGCTTAAACATTTCGGATGAAATGATTAAGTTGTCGAGATTTATCAAAATGTATCTAATAGTAACAAGATTATTAAAATGAGAATGACATGTTTATGAGATTAGTTTCATTATTCCTAGACCTAGACTTAAAAAGGTTTACTTTTGAGTGGTTTAGTGAGGATGCCGGCGATGTTGTCTTCCGTTGAAACTTTTTCGATGAAGATATTTTCTTTTGGACATTGTCGCGAAGGAAATGATGACAAATTATGATGAGTTTTCTATCCTAAGATCAATGGATAATGTTTAATCCTCATTGTGTATGAGGTGAGCATGACGATAAACCATCGTGACATTCCTAAGGGAATAGAAAAGACTAACGGACGTGAAAGTACTTAGTCTTAAGGTGTATATTAAAGATGCTACGAATCACTTATGTAGAAACTCGTAAGACCTTTGTCACGTGAAGGTTGATGTAAGCTTTTAGCTTTAGGAAGAGCATTTTAACATGTGTTGTTAAAAGGATTGAATATGAACTTTCGGATATGACCTTTAACGTTTGCGATCGCAAGTTAAAGATACTTGAATATTTTGGATGAAATATTTAAGTTGTAAAACCTACTTGGAGGAGTGTTAGACATGTTAGCATTTAGCATTTAGGAGCATGTGTTATTTAGATAAACTAAGAAATATTTTATCTAAATTGCTAAAAAAGACAAGTGCCTTTATAGTAGACATGCATTTAATATATATGCAATTAAATATTAAATATCAAGATCACGAAGACATATAATTACATTATATGTGAACAAGTAATCATCTTGAAACATTAAAGCACATATGTGAGGTGCATTGTGTCTAGATTGACTAAGGAAAAGCCTAATTTCTACGTGCTTAGTGTGTACTCCTAATGATATACAAAGTCTATCGATGTAGACTATCATTAGGCATATTTAGGAAGAGCCATTTAATCAAATTAGAGAATGAATATGAGACTATCACTAGTGGTGCTCAATTCAGGCTAAACACGACCATTTTTACGGGTTATACACCGAACCCAACTTCACTCTTGGAAGCAATTCAACCGTTAGGTCAAATTGAATTTCTAGTGCAATAGATTCTCCAGTAGTCATTCTCATGTTAGACAAAATAGAGTTCTTATATTTGCCTAATGAAGTGTAGAAAAGATAGAATTTGTATTATCTTTTCATAGAGGGCCTAACATGACTCAACTAACATACATTAATTCCGGTTCGCATAATCCTAATAAAGATGTGTAGATAAGCGTAAGCAAGATGTTTTAATCTTTTGTTCAAGATCGATAGGTTGTTTGGTTTCGATTACATATTGCTTGATTTAATGGAAGTCTTATACTTAGTCATCTTACATGTGCAGTTGTCACATGTGATATTTAACGCGTTTGGTTTTTCAAAAGCCAAGAGATGTGCTTATTTGTGACAATGACAAATATGTTATATTGAGAGTGTTTTAAGAATTCTCCACTTCATGTCATGTGAAATGAATCTCATCAATATTATTTATCTTAATTGAGTTTGTGATTCTTTAATGATAAATGATTGAAAAGAGACATATTTTATTTTTTTAAACAAATATGCTTTTCTAAAATTATTATTCTTATCAATGTTGTATATCATAATTAAATAAATGTATTTTTACTTGTTTATGCATTGATACATATTTTGATAGGTTATTTTTCAATTCTAATAACTTATATTTTTCAAATTATATGTAGCGTATTTTCTTGTAACACAACCATTTATGCTACGAAGAAAATAAGATGCATAGGATATATATTATCCTTTATCAATCGTTTAATACGATAAGTCCATAAAATCTTTAAACATAATGTTTCCCAAACATCATGTTATCCTAGGTGAATAAACAAGAATATTATTTTTATTTTAGAATTTTAGTTAAAAGTGAATTTTAGCTATGAGTTGTGCTTTTATGTTGTATGAGCAAAGTTTACATATATTGTTAGTTTGCTCGTGTTTGGTTTTTCGGAAATGACACATTTACCAATTGCATTGCAATGTAAATTGCTTGAATATTTCGGACGAAACATCCAAATCATCAATCCTACTTCATTGTGTATTTTATGCATGTATTAAACATATTAGTATAATATTTGGAACACAGTCATTGGACAAGTAGACTCAATATGGCATCATCAACACAAGTGTGAGTTATGATCCGATGCATATTCTTTTCATCTAGAAAAGGATGTAATTATTTTCATATCAATCAAGTGTGATTGAGTTATGTAGATCCAAGATGATATCTTTTGTTATGTTTTGATATAATCTTGAAACTAAACAAATAAGAATCCGATTTCATGTCCATACACGAAAACTTGTCAATTAGATTCAATAAAGATATCAATCATAATTTGAATAATGAATTGATATATTCTCGAAATCTTTCTTGACCCTCACGAACACTCATTTAAAAGAAAATAAATAAATATTTAAATAGTGTGTTCCATTAATCCCAAGATTAGTTGTAAGGTGAGGTTGATGAATAATGATAAGTTAATATCATATTTCAAGATTGTCGTAAATTTTACTTGTGCGAAAAACTATTTGTTGTTATGTATAATATGCATAGTTTTTGATACAACACACATTTTTGTAAAATATTATATGTTTAAAAAAATATAATTATGTGAGTATGTTAGAACCACAAGCACAGCATTTTTCTCTTTTCTATAGTATCTATTTTATTAATACCAATCTTTTCTTTGTTTAACCAACCCAAGTCAACAAAGCAAGTTGTTGAAAATATTTAAACTTTGTTTGAAATAAGATTAAATTGTTGGAAATATTTAGGTACTAGTTTTTTAACACATATAACTAATATACTTACAATTTATTGAACTCATATTCCTATGTATATTTCTCAAATACACGAAAAGAGTAACAGAGATGTTTATGTAACCATTTGTAAATTAAGTGATCTATGCCTAACAACATCAATCGAAATTCAATTTTCGCACTTAGTATAAGAAATCTAGCATAAGTTCTAGTTAGGCATAATCCGAAAAACTAGCTACAAACGAATAGTGTACATGACACATGTGCTTAGATATTCAATTAGCTCAATTACGAATAGCAACGATCATTTAATAATTTCTATTAACAAACTTAAGACACAAAGAAGTGCACATAATCACATAGCATAACACATAAGAGTACTTGTCATCGTTTTGTGTATTAGATACAACAATGTATACTTTGCTCGATTTTGTTTGAAAACGAATTAGTTTCCTCTCCATTTCAAAAATTAAGCAATTTTGATATTTTTGAAAAGTTAATTACACCATTTTTCAAAGATATACCGACTAGAAATGCCCGACTCGAAGAAAAAGGTAAAATACAAGCTTTACGTCAAAACGAGACACAAATTTTTGACCACTTTGTAGTATTTTGTATTTATGACTTACTTAAGTTTGTAATAAACACTTGGAAGTAGACTCAATTATCTTTAAAATGACGGGTGGCACGACCTCAACGGACTTACGGTTGATTTTATATGATTTTCAAAGTTTTTAAAAATCTGCCCAATCAGACAGGAGGCCCCCTGATTGATAAGGGGGGCGCCCAGGGAGATAAGGGGGCCGCCCATCTGACACTCAAATTTTCATTTTTTGTACAAAATCATTTAGTGGCTTAGCGGAAAGATGTAGAACTTACTGAGTTCGATACCGAACATAAAACACTTATTTTAAGCATACAATTTCTTACTTTAGCAATATACTAATGTATTTGTTAGAAATTGTTAAGATATAGTTAACTACAATAGGTATGTAGTTCCTACTGTAAGAAATAAGTTCCTACTGGTAGGTATGTAGATCCAACTGTAAGGATAACTCATAGTTTAGTGCAGGCAGACCAAAATTGGTTTCCTAGCTTTTAAACAATAGTTAGTCCTGTGTATTATATTTGGTCCGGGTTATTAGTATAGTTCGTTAGAGATAAGGATATGCTTGAGCAATCTTAGGAAATGATATGCATATCTCTCGGACGCATTTTGTGTAACAGCGGATAGGGATTCAGTAGTATATAAGAAACCGCAACCCACGGCCATAGCAGGGGACGAATCCGAAGAAACCACAATATCACCTGTTTAATTAATAAAATCCATAAAGGAACTTTAGTTTAATAGTCCCTTGTTCTTTTAATTAGATTTTCTAATTTTCCCGCATAGACATTAGCTATGTTTAGCAATAGTCTCTCTGTGATTACATAGTTCATCACACATCTCTTAACAGACAGTAAAGATCTATCTAGAGTGGGATCCATAACGTGTATCAACTTTTGAGAGCCCTCTGAAAAGTAAGAACACGTAATCTCGACTCTTAGAACTCTTAAACACATCCCAAAACAGACGCAATACCTAACCACAACCTTTTCAAGAAGTCTTACCCAAGATGCTTGAAGCTACTGATATAATAAAGACGAATGCTCAACCACAACAACAGCAAAATATTCAACCTTAAATCATCACCACTGTCTCGAACAACAATGCAAAGTTTCCCTATTTGAAGAAGGGTGAGTATGAGGTCTGGGCTATGAAGATGGAATACTGGATCACAAACAATGATATAATATATAAAGGTGAATTCAAATGGCAACAGCTTAAAAAGGACTGGAAAAACGAGATGGAAGGGTCCATTAAACTTCTTCCCCCAACACTAAAGCTCAAGATGACCACATTGCTTTCAAGATGGATTCAAAGCAAGAACTACCTTGCTACAGTCTAATCCTGATGATCAGAGTGGCTGATTTCCATTATACGGAATGATGCAAGGGATATATGGAAAAGCAAGTCAAAGCTGGTTTGGTGGAAATGGCAGAAACCAAAAAGATGAGAAAGTCCATAGCTGAAAGCAAGATTCTCAGAGTTTCAGAATATGAATCAGATGATATTGCACAAAGGGAATGGACATGATAGCAGAATTTTCTCAGTCAGCTTAACTAACTCAAGGCCAACTTGAGATGAAGACATCAATCTTAAGTTTCTCAGAGGTTGCCCTTCTTACTTGTCACAGTGCTTAGACCTTAACAAACCAAAAGGTGAGACTTGGACATTCTTTCTTTTGATGATATTGTACTACAAGTTGAAGACTCTTGAGATATATATCAAAGGAAATTCTACTCATTCCTCAGAGACAATCTCAAGCCATTACTGCTCTGTTGTTAGTACTTACCAGTACTAGCAAAAAGATGGTAAAGATGCAAAAAAAAAAAAAAAAAAATAAAAAAAAAAAAAAAAAAAAAAATAAGAAAGCCCAAGCTTCTCTCCTCATCTACTACATACTCTGCTCCATCAAGTTCTACAGCTAGATCCTTTCACGTTTCCTGGTAATGTCCTCAAGATGTTCTACACTCTCTTTGTAGCTGAAAATTGAACCAGAACAACAGTAGCTTATGAAGATTAGAGCAATAACAAATTGGACTTAGAAGAGATGGATACAAATGGAAAATGGCTAATGTTGTCAGCAGGGTGAATAAGTTGCTGAAAAAAGCGGAAGGAAGATAAGTATTGATAAGAAAGAAGGCTGCTAGTTGCCGCATAACTTAACCCTCTTTATACATAGATAAATGTAAACAAATATAAATATATATCAAGGAACAAAATCTGCGAAATCAATGTATCCGGAAGCAGTATAGAGTGTCTCTGGGTCGTTATGTCCCAACGAGGCTTGAATTGAAAATAGAGAGACGATTGATGATTGATGTTTGAATATGAGAAGGAATTATTGGGCACTAACACTAATAAGCAAATGCACATAAAAATAAGCAAGGAAAATAAGCTAGAGCAGGCTTAAAGGCTAGGAATGGAACAAACACTTAAAACTTTTAACTCAAAGACAAGACACAGGAAATAAGCCTCAAATAAACTTAAGACAAATCAAATAAGCTAGCTAACTCTAAATAAGCAAAATACAAAAAGCAAATAATCTGAAATTAAGCAAGGCAACCTCAGTATACCTAAAACAACAGTACTAGACATTTTAACTACCAGTATAAACTAAACAGTACTAACTGGAGTTTAGTACTGCTAACTTTAAGTATTACTGCTAGCTTAAAGTTATGTACTTGCAAGCTCACTATAACACAACGAAACGAGAAAATAGCAAATAAAACCAAACAGATCTTACCTAACTCCTAATAAGCACTTAGGAATAAGATAAGCAACAATAAAAACTAGAATGGCAAATTGACTAAAATTCTCAAACAGATACACTAAAAACTACTTTGAAAAGGAAAATAACTTAAATAAGCATAATTTTAAAGACAGTAAAGGAAAATGGTTTAATCTAACGCTAAAAAGGCTTAAGGAAAAGTCTTAAATAAGCCTGAAATAAAAACTTATAACTACACATGACCCATCCAGTACAACTACTTTTAACTAACAGTACTAACTTGGAGTTAGTACTGCTAGCATAAGATGTACTAGCAAGCTTTAAAAGTTCCAAAAGTGAACTAGCAGTACTAACTTAGGGTTAGTACTGCTTAGTTGAAACAACCCTTTAAAGTTTTCAAAAGTCATTTTATCTTTTCATACTGCTTAAACAGATTATCCAATAACAAATTAAGATACTTATAAGCAGACTTTAATTAAGAATGAGCACTTAAATAAGCTGAATTTTTCTAACAGTGTTAACTCAAAACTAACAATTTTATTAAATTAACTAACAATACTAGCAGTATTAACTAATCAACTAAGCAAGATAAGCACTAAACATACTGATGAAGCATAAATAAGTAAACATAAGCAACAAATAAGCACTAATAAGCAGTTCTGCAGTAACTAAGAGAAATCAAAGAAAGAGAGACTTACAATACCCTTGCTCAAAACAGGGCTAAACTAAGAATCTACAAGCTCTAGCTTGTATAAAACAAGCTAGTGAGAGTCCATAAGCCCATCCAGAACTGGCTTATCATCCATAAAATAAGCTGTGGTGTATTTTGAGAGTGATTTTTGCAATTTCTCTTAACTACTTACTTTTTTTGGTTTACTTAATTAAAGCAGCTTACAAACAGGCTGTACTGAGAGCTTTTTGAACACATTACAACACAATAGAGAAACTTAACACTTGGAATTGTAAATTGACTTAAAAATTCAAACTTGCATTAAAACTTGAAAGTGTTATAAAGCTGAAAGTAAAAGCTGATAAGACCTTTTAAAATAAGGTAAGTTATATTGAAATTTAAGTTAAGATAAACTAAAAACTAACTAGTTACTAAGATGCCTCAAAGGCTTACAAAAAGCTTTATTTTATAGCCGAAGACCCCTCTTCTATGGAATTCTTTCTTACTTCTTGTATCTTTGTAGAGACACAAACAAGTTGTTTAGTATTGTGAGGTGTATTCAAAAATATATCCCCAGCATTGCAAATTCATTTGTGCTTCTTTGAGTTCAATCATAGCCATCAAAAAATACTTGGGAATGGTGAGGGAATTCCACAATGGCACTTATACAGCTGGGGGGGGGGTTTAATAAGTGGTAGAAATGATTATCCTTCCTATATTGATTTTTGCAGGGATAGAGGTATGGGACGACATGCCCAATTTGCACCGTGGTATTTTTTTTGGGCCCCCCCCCCGGAAGAATGGAGTTTGGGAAGTTGGCAGCTTTTGGCCCCTCATCTCTTATAATCCTACTCATATAGCAAAACTGATCGCCTCCTTTTGCAATTTCGAAACCCTATGGACTTTTTCTTATATGTAATACAAAACATGAAGGGTTTGGCAGTTTTATCCCTCAAGTTGTATTTTCTTCATGATGTTACAATAGACTTTGATTTGACTTTGGTCTTTCCATTCCGTGCTCCTTTTGTGTTTGTTTTTTTGCTTCTTTTGTCCTTTTCTTGAATATTCGTTCCTGCACAATACAAATGCAAACATATAAATACAATGCATTTTTGGTACGTTTTTAGTCTTTTAAGTCCGTTTTTAATGGATAATGGTATGTGTAATTAAGCAGCATACAAAAAACCCCCCCATACTAAGGTATTCTGGTCCCTCACGCAATGATATGAAGTAAACACTCAAGACACACTAATAAACTTACATCCCCCTCGACTAATAACCTCGAAAAGTAGCTAAGTGTTCGTCAAGGAGAACTTAAAGAATCAATAGCTTCGATAAGTCCCGATTTCACACCAATTTTTATATGTACACTAACTATCCCTAATATTTTTGGATTTTCCTTTCTTTTCTTAAACCACCTGATTACTTCCCTTTATTTTATCACATTGGGATCATAGAATGAGAAGCGCCCATAGAATAATCTACGGATGTCCTGACGGATAAATTTATCGTCCCCAATTTTTCACTAGCTCCAAACCAAGCAATTAAACAAGATCATTTATCAATATAAGTCTAAATGCTAAGCACTCATACTAATATTAACAGTGAACGTTTTAACTCCCGACACGGATATATGATTTAAATGTGTGTACTCATTTCAACTCAACCATAGACCAACTTATTTCCATAGTCGTAATTGAAGATGAATCAAAACTTAAAGCAACAACTTATTAGGCCCTTGTAACTTGATTTTAAAGAACGAAAAATGTAACTGAAGAACTTTTTGCAACATCAATCAACAATCATAATCATACATTCTTACAGCTAGAATGCGTTGCTTAGTTTTAACACTAACTACCTAGCCTCGCCCCCTATTAGGATATCACACACAACCAACACCGTTGTTCTTTAAGTATGATAAACCCACCCCATTGGCAGCGTAGTGGAAATCACATCAACACCGTTCTTCCTAATATGGCTAAGATAATGTCTAGTTTGAACCCATCACCTAGACCTCGCTTCTGGTTGAGATATCATAACACACCAAATCCCCTTAGAAGTAAAGATATCTTAGTTGAACCCCCACCCTCGTGGTTAGCCGGAGTGGGATACACGACCATCTTTTACATGCTCATATAATCAATGCAATCATCATTTCCGTAATTTCAATATTCATGCATCTTTGCATTCATATTTCATTCAGCTTCTTTTGGCATTTTAACTTTCAAATCACTAAGAACATAAAGAACCCCCGCTTTAATGAACAAGTTACAAATTTGAAGCTTTTTCAAAAAAACATCCGATTGACTTAGTGTGAATTGAAATGACAACGTATGAATAGGTGGATAAAAGCAAATTGAAAAACAAAACCACAAGTCACTTCATATAAGCTTTAGAAAATCTTGCTCAGCCACATAAACTTATTTTTTAACGCTATCCACTCTTGTTCTTCACCTAATAAAATTCGAAGCAATGGAATTCCGTAAAGTTAAGCCAACAATTGAAGGACTAGCTAGGACTCGAACCACGAAAAGCATCAGCAATAACACGCGCCCATCGAGTCAAAAATTATCTCATCACCCATTAGGAAAGTCGAAACTTTGACAAAACACTTATTTTATTTTTGAAATTTTTGAAATTTTTTTCTTTTTTTTTGGTATTTTTGCAAAAATTTGGCGGTAAAAACGGGATTACGTGATAACAACGACTGCAGGAAAAAATCAAATCGAAGATCCCCCCCTCCCCATACTAGAATTAAAACAACTTCCTCGATGTTTTGAAAAGGGCACCTAGGTAAATCTATGCCAGTTTATTAGAGCGTGCCCAAAAGATAAAACTTAGTCAATTAATTTGAATACTGGATTCTCAAAATGAAGCTGAGGATGTGAAACTCTTGTAGATGAAAGAAAAAACTGAGAGCACGAGAGCCTTCATAATTCGGGCAATCCTGGACAGTTAACAACACAAACACGAACACGTAATGAAGATCGACTCCACACAACAAGAAACACTTAATCATTTTTTACACAAATACTAACTATAAGCCTGTGGTGCCTCCCACGAAGCGCTTGTTTAAGGTCGCTATGCTTGACCCGTCACTTGAATTTATTGGTCCATGGGGAAGCAAGTGGAAGATAAAGTCATCATCGGACTTCCATTCAAGCGGTTTGGATAACATTGAATTTCATAAAAGTTCCATTTCCAAAATTATGAGATATTCATCCGACTATTAAAAGAATGGAGTACATTGAGATGCCGGTATCAAGAAATGGTATCTTCATTCCTGGTGGATAGACATACGAGGGGACAACGAGATAACGTAAAAAAGCAAGAAAGATCCATACACCATAATCGAAGAAAGAAGAAGGTCATCCTGCTAAAGTACATCACATAGTCTAGACACATTCTGTACGAATCTCGGGGTCAATAAGAAGATCAAAATACCCCTCCCGGTCGGATCAATCCTTAAATTTGAAACATTCAAGATTCGGGAGAGACATTATGTGAGCGAGTTCATCGGCGAACTCCTCATGATAAGGGTCACTCCTATCGGCAGGAGGAAACTGATCATTTGAAAGATCCAGAAACACGCAACAGTAATGAGAAAAATCAACAAGAGTAAGTGGTCTACTGGCACTAACTCATTCTTTATTAAAATGAACGTTATCAACGTAGTAAAGACTTTATAATCCGGAAGAGATAACTCATAAAGAGTATTGGACTTGCCCCACTACAAATCTCAACTCTAGATTAAAGCGAAAGTTTCAGATTCGGGAATAGAAATTAACAAAGGAGTTGAGCCTCCTCAAAAAAAGATTAGGAAAATGTAATAGTAGGTGACTTAAACATAACTTACCTAAGATGGAGTGGGATTATTTCTATGAATGCATCGATCTTAGCAATAAGGAGATTGACATTTAACAATTTTCACAAAGGATATCGTCTTTGATTGTTAAAAGAATATCATATTACCTCCAATCCGATCAACAATCTCCCACCTATCCCTCTAAAGCTGACTATCCTCTAACATGTGTGAGTTATGCATCGACATAATCGATATCCTCACCGTAGGTAGAATCGTCATCACTCGAAGAATTATCATCGTTGGAATTGACAACAATCTCAGAATGTTCATTGAGAGCATTAAGAGGGGTGGTATTTTCACAAAGAGGCACATCACCACATTTTTGGAACACCCCATGGACTCACTTTGATGGACAAAGTCTTTAACCACTAAGACTTTAATACTTCGTCCGATTCCGTTGCATGAGGAATAGTGATCAAGATGCTCCGCTCGACCCCATACTTATAGAGATTATCGGGTTTCCTCGATTGGTAAAACATGTATTTCCAATGGTATCGTCTTCGTCATCATCGTAGCAAATGGGAATCTTTCCAATATTGATCTTTAGCCGCTTGTTCTTCCGCGATTCGCTTTTCTTCTTCCTTCTTTTGTATAGCTTGACCAACCAAATCACATAAGGTTGTCATTTGTTCCATAAGCTTATTACTAGAATTGAGAAGCTCATTTCGGGAATTAAGAAGCTCATTTTGAGAATTGAAGATTGGATGATTGAGGTATTTGCGGGTCAACTTGTCAAAACCAAAAGATATGAATCATACAAGAATTTTTTTTTGCTCATGATAATAGTCTTCATTCATTTTGACATTGGAAGGTTTCATGAGGACCCCCGCATTTTTCATAACCAAGTCTTTGTTGTTGAAAACTTGGTAAAGTGTGGGGATATTAAAAGACTTGATTGCAACACGGTTCCGATTATGGATAAACGAACTTGAGGTGCACAAACATACCATGAATAAGCATAGTTCCCTAACAAATCTTCATAATAATACGTCGGGGGATGTGATCCAGGTTTGGAGACACTTGGAGAATCGTTAGTTGAGTATGGAACTGAAAAATTGCTTGTGTTCCATTACCAATATACCAAAAAAAAACACCAAAGTATTCATTACCAACCACATTATTGGCATGTACCAGAAGACATTGTTGGGGGGGGGGGTTTATAGTCTTTTTTGCATAAGTTTTTGTTAGGTGCACACCATTGGTATGATTTTGTGCATGGTATCTCCTCTAGGTCTCGGATTATTAAGATAATCGGAAACTTTCGGAATGGCAAATTATATCCGTAATGAGCACCTTTTCCCCACAAAACTTACAAAGTGCTTGTCGACAGAAGAAGATTCCAATCTAACAGATCACACCTCACTCTTGACAACAATGGTCAATGTGGTGGAGGACTTTGGTGAGGAAGTATCACCGGGTCCCTGATTGCCAACGAAATGGTTGTCTTAGAGCATTACAACGTTGGTAATTGGTCAACGGATGACTTCTAAGAATCTGAAGGTCTTGTGAAAAATCGTTTTCAACATCAATATGATAAACAAAATCTTCCGTAAATTCTTTACGTAAAAGAGCACATCCTTGACAATACGGACCAAACAACCGGGATCCACACCTTTGCACACCTTTTCACAACAATTTTTGAAAGGGTTTAGGCACAAGAATCTTGTCTTCAAACCCAATTTTTAACAACAAAAGTCTGCAGTGTACAAAACTCCACAAGTCGAAGCATTCTTTAAAAATCGCTGTAAAATCGGATTCAACGATAATTGAATGCGTCCATATAGAATTAAACATTAAGATGGATAAGGCAAGAAGTAAATGATACAAAAGAAAAAAGAAGATTATTTTTGGTTTTCTTACCGAATTTTTTTTAAACAACCATATTTTCACAAACGTACGAAAACAGATAAGACAACTAAATCAATAATCATAGCACGCTTCAAACGTAGCTCTTCGGAAGAAATACTCACAAAGGAGTGAAGAGAGGGATAGCGCGAAGCATATTTCTATTCCTATCCCCTTCTCTTCCCCCCCCCACTCCTTTTGTGTCGTATTTCGTTGGAACAACCCTCCTTATACCCCTCTTTAGTTTTTTTTAAACTTTCAAAGGTGAGCCGTACCTCGCAAGTGACACAAAAGGCAAGTTTTTGAATAGTCTTTTTGTTGGGAACATATATGGATAATACGTCCAGATTGAGAGTATTATTTTGATGGTGTTTTCTTTCACCAAATGATTTTTATTTCTATTTATGGACAATGTTTTTATATTTTTGGTTTTTTTTGTTTTTATATGATAATTATACTAATGAAAGAAAATGAAAAATATTTTTGTACTTTTTATATTTTTAGAGAAGAAATTTTTCACAGATTCAAACACAAATTGTCAAATGTAACGATAATCGTTTCCAGCCTCCCAGGCAACGGCGCCAAAAATTTGACTCGCATAAACTTAACCCTCTTTATACATAGATAAATGTAAACAAATATAAATATATATCAAGGAACAAAATCCGCGAAATCAATGTATACCGATATCAGTAGAGAGTGTCTCCGGGTTTTATGTCCCAACAGCTTTTGAATATAAAATCGAGAGACATAGGAAGATTGAAGTTTGAATATGACAAGAAATAGTGGGCACTAACACAATAAGCATATGCACACAAAAATACTCAAGAAAATAAGCTGAAGCAGCTTAAAGGCTAGAATGGAACAAAAACACTAAAACTTATACTCTAAGACTGAAATAACTCAAATAAACTTAAGGACTAATCAAAAATGCTAAGCTAACTCTAAATAAGAAATTCAAAAAGCAATTAATCAACATTAAGCAAGGAAACTCACAGTACTAACAAACAGTACTAACAGTTTTAAACTACCATTATTAACTAACATACTAACTTGGAGTTTAGTACTGCTAGCTTTAAGTTAGTACTCTTAGCTAGCCCTATAAGTAAGTACTGCTAGCTCACTAAAACACAACAAAAAGAAAAAATAAGCAAATAAACCAAAAACAAACTTTACCTAACCCTAAATAAGCACATATAGAATAAAAAAAGCAACCAAGAAAAAACAAAAAGGCAAATGACTAAAAAGCTATCAAACTGATACACCATTTGAAAAATACATATAAAAGGAGACATATCTTAAAAAGTTTATTTTTAAAGATAGTAAAGGAAAAGGGTTTAATCTACTTTAAAAAGCTAAAGAAATCTTAAATAAGCTGAAATAATAAGCTGATAAGCTAAAATGAACCACCAGTACTAACAGCTTTAACTAATAGTACTAACTTGGAGTTATACTGCTAAGCTTTAAGTTAGTACTGCAAAGCTTTTAACGAGTCAAAAAGTGAACCTAGCATTACAGAACTAGTGGGTTAGTACTGCAGCTAAAGAAAATACCCCTTAAAGTTTTCAAAAAGACATTAAAACTTTATCATACTGATTAAAAAACAAATTATCCAATAACAAATTAAGATACTTATAAGCAGACTTTAAGTTAAGAATGCAGCACTTAAAAAACTGAATTATTCTAACAATGTTCTCTTCTAAACTAACATTTATTATTAAATTAACTAACATACAACATATAACTATCAACTAAGCAAGATAAAGCACTAAACATATTAGATGAAGCATAAATAAGTAAACTAAGCAATCAAATAGACACTGAATAAGCAGTTCTTGCATAACTAAGAGAAATCAAGAAAAGAGACTTTACAAAACCCTTGCTCAAACAGGGGCTAAACTAAGAATCTACAAACTCAAGCTTTATAAAACAAGCTTCGTGAGAGACCAAAAGCCCATACCAGAACTCTGGCTTATTCATCCATAAAATAAGCTGTGGTGTATTTTGAGATGATTATAGCAATTTCTCTTAACTACTTACTTTTTGTGGTTTACATAATTAAAAGCAGCTTACAAACAGGCGTAACAGAGACTTTTGAACACATTACAAACACAAATAGAACCAAACACTTGGAATTTGTAAATTGACTTAAAAATTAAACATTGCATTAAAACATGAAAGTGTACAAAAGCTGAAAGTAAAAGCGTAAAAGAACATTTAAAATAAGTAAGTTATATTGAAATTTAAGTATAAATAACTAGAAAACTAAACTAGTTACTAAGTGCCCTCAAAGGCTTACAAAAAGCTTATTTATAGCTGAAGTCTTCTTCTTTGGAACTTTCATTCCTTCTTGTGTTTTCTTTGTAAGACACAAACCAAGTGTTTTTGTTGATGGTGAGTGGATTCTAAAACAATCCTGCTAGCCTTCAATTCTGTATGTGCTTCTTTTGAGTCAATCATAGCCGATCGAAATACTTTGTGAAAGGTGAGGGATTTCCAACATGTGCACTTATACACTGGTGGGGTGATAGTAGTGGTTGAAATGATTTTCTATGGTGATGAGTGGTTTTTACAGGGTAGAGGTATGGGAAGGTACGACATGCCCAAGTAGCACCTGGGTTTTGTTTTGGGCGGGAAAATGGGTTTAGGGAAGGATAGGCAGCTTTTGGCCCCACTCATCTCTTATAATCCTCATTCAAAATCTTTTGCCCGTTTGACAAAATCGACCCTAGACTTATCCTTTTGTAATACAGACTTGAGGTTTGGCAAATTTAAGTCCCTCAAGTTGTATTTACTTCTGTGTTTGACTTTAGACTTGATTTGACTTTGTCTTTTTCATTCCGAGCTCGTTTTGTTGTTTTTAGGCTTTCTTTTTGTCCTTTTCCTTGAATATTTCAGTCCTGCACAATACAAATGCCAAACAAACAAAAACAATGAATTTGGTACTTTTTTAGTCTTTTAAGTCCGTTTTTATAGAAAATGGTATTGGTAAATAAGCACATACCATAAGTTCACAAGAAAGGCCTGATGCTATAAGTGCCTGCAAAATGGCACTTAGCAGAGAGAATTCATAGCAAAAAGGGAAAATGAAAAGAGATATTCATCAATCAAGATTCAGGAACTTAGGAAAAAGGAGCTGATACTAAAGCCTTAATAACAGTTGACAACAGTAAGAGAATAGGAAAGAACAGAATCTGGAAAGATGAGGGTTTTGGCTCCAAAAGTATGGAATGGTTGATGGTTGTGGTGCTCGCTTGTGAAAAGGTGTTTGCTGAAGTAATACAGATCACTGGGAATGGTAACTGATGCTGCTCAAGCTAACGGAGAATTTGCTCTCATGGGCATGAACCCTCAAAAGAGTACAAAACTGTCCTTTTGTTGTGAACATAAATTTAATGAATCTACAAAAACATATAATGATCTAAAAGTAACAATATAATGAGGTACAATATACAGTTCAGTCTTATAGAAACTCTCTTAAAACATTAGAAAACAAAAGAGCCTAACAGCAAAAAATCAGTTAGATATAAAGAAACATATTAGAGAATTGTCTATTGCATTCAAAATACAACTAATCTACTGACACATACTGAAAGAATAAATGTATAAGCAGAATAGCAAAGAAAGAATTACAGGACAAATTGATAATTACTACTACAAATTGAAAAGTGAGGACCTCTACTCTACCAAAACAAGTTTCAGATTAATTTGATAGTTCCATGTCTGTTATAACAAAAGTGGGTTTTGGGATATAATAACTCATAAAAGTGAAAATGAGTAGGATGGGATGACTCTGCATTTAGTGTATTACTACTAAGTCGGAAGAATGGAAGGTAGACCTCTTTTCAATGTTTGCCAAAGCTGATAGTATTAAAGCTGTGCCTCCACCTCTTTTTGGAGACTACACTCCTCTATCAGATCACATTGACTTGGATGAATCACAAATGTCTTAGGTTCAAAAGTCCTCAACCAACCTCTGGTGACTCTAATTCTTGTCTAATGACCTTGTGACTTTGTCTTTTGTGATAATAGTGACAAGTCTTCAGAGGTCAACTCAAATGACTTTGCCTCCAGTGATTCAAGTGTCAAAACTTCAGAGCCCAAGTCAAATGATTCTACCTCCTGTGTATCTACTTCTAGTATATCCACATCTGAGAGTGAGGCTGAGATTGAGTCCTTTGCTGGAACACATATCCAAGAAACCATTAATGTTCAGGATTTACCTAGTTTCTCTTGTAATAGTTCTGATAAGAATGGAAACACTTCTAGGACTTCTTGTAATAAGAATGGTTATTTTAATAAAAAGGCAAGTCATTTTAGGAAAAATAATTCTTCTACTTCAAAGTCTTGTTTTGTATGTGGTAGTTATCTTCATCTCATTAAGGATTGTAATTATTATGAGACACAATATGCTAATGATTTTGATGGTGTGGGATATCCTCAAAGGGAACCAATTTGGGACAATGCTATGAGGGTCACTCAGTCAAATCACTTTGTCCCACAAGCAGTACTTCTTAGGTCTGGCAAGGTCTCTATTCCTGCTGCTAGACCAAACCAGGTTTCTACTGGTAGGCCAAAACCAGTTTCTACTGGTAGGCCAAAACCAGTTTCTACTAGTAGTCGAAAGTTCACAAGAAATGAGCAAATATATATAAATAACGCCACCAAAAACATGTATAATTAAGGCGTTGATGTGCTGTCATGTAGGGTCAATTATTTGATTATCAAGTTTTACATTTATATTTAGCCGACAAACCTAAAACAACACTTTAACGAGCAGTGTACCCGGTCAAGATGGAGTTTCGCGGTAACTAGGGTGTCGAACACTAAGAGTCTTAGTGAAACATTAATCCTATATTCTATCAGTATTTTAATTAGTCTATTTACTGGTTAAACATATGCTATATAAGTTGTCTAATGATATGGGGGTTTTCAGCCTGAGAGACTGGCACATGTTTGGTGGAAACAATATCAATTCAAATAGACACATCAACACAAAAGAAGAAAAATTAGAAGATAGAAAAGCGGTACAAGCCAAAAGAAAGAAACTGTATTAGCCATATAAATCCATTTTTAATGTTGTTTTGTTTGTATAGTGCAATGATTTACTATCTCGAAGCGGCATATCATTCTAAGACTTAGGCGTGACATCAACCTAAGGACCTAGACATGATTAAATCCTGTCATAAATAACGTATCCGCAGAAAGCATCCTTTAAGTTTAATTATAATCATCTAGGGAATTAAAAAAAAGAATCAAAGGCAGTGTGATCTGTTAAAACCTAGCCCAACGAGACTTTACCCACTTATTGTATTGACGGTATTTTATATACTGGTAGTCCACTATTCCAATCTTTATCAGTCAATTAAGAGCATGATTGTTGAAACATAAACGGGTCACCTACCGGTCCAACTAAGCTCATTATATAAAGACAAAAACATAACGTTATTTGTGATCCTATTGGTCCAGTAATATGAAACACGATATGGAGAGCTATCTCGTATCTAATTACTTATTCGTAACACTAGATCCACATGAAAGATAGGTCGCATATTCAAACCATAAACAAGTAATGGAGGTGATAAACATAATTAAACAATCAACGATAAATTAAGAAATCGATTTTAAAACAAACCAAACATTAAACTTTCATTAAGATGGCTAATACCCGAGGTTATTAGCCCACAACCATTATAATTATACAAGCGTAATCAAATAATTGAAATTTGAACAAAAATAAAAAAAAAAAAAAAACAAAATAAAAAAAAGAGAAAAAAGGTGAATAAAAATAAGATAAATAGAAAACAAATTTAAAGAATTAATAATAAAAAAAAAAAAAAAAAATTTAAAAAAAAAAAAAAAAAAAAAAAACAAAAAAAAAAAAAAAAATTTAAAAAAAATAATATTAAATTTTAAAAAAAAAAAATAAAAATAAAAAAAAAATTAAAAAAAAAAAAATAAAAAAAAATTAAAGATTAAGAGAGTAAAAATTACACGATGTCTTCTATGGATTCGTGATCAATACTTGACCTTGATGGCTGATCTTCTATTCTAAAATTCGTCTTTAATGAGTATGGTATAAAGAATATGATATTGCATACTGAAAACTTGTTTTTGATTCTTCTATTGATAGTGTCTGAAAAAGACTCGATACGCCATATCTGGCAATGTCGATATGGCGTATTGGGCTAGATTCCTTGGAGTGCGTGCTACGTTCTCAATCAATCAGTGATATCTTTCCCAATTTACTTTATTTACTGTATCTTCGAATAGTTATCTTCATGGATATGGCGTATGGAAACATAGAGGATACGCCGTATTGGGAATTGGTCAAACGCGTTTTCTTTGTGAAGATTTGGCGCAGATACGCCGTATCTCTTTTGTTGGATACGGCGTATTGGTAAGAAATTAGTAATCTTCAAATATCTTCGTTTTAGCTCCAAATTATGCGCCTTTTAGCTTGTCTTCACAAAACACTCCTGAATTACTGCATTTATCAACTTTAAAGCAATTAAGTATCAAATAATGCAATAATTTTATGAAAGCGGGCAAAAAAGATGGGATAAATGATATAATAAAGTGACGCTATTTGGTGTCATCAAATATCCCCCCACTTGAATCCTACTTGTCCTGAAGTAGACTTTAGAAAAAGTTTCAGTCTATGAAAATGTGTCCCAACTGAAGTTAAGGTTTTTCCGTTTAAGCATCGTCTTGTCCTAATCACCTGTACATAACCAAGCTCCTCACGAAATATAGAAATGAAAACACTCAGATCACTCGACTAATCTAGGGTGCAACATTTGATTGGTTTGCTCAATTGCTTGGTCGTGATTAGCTTCGTATCATAGGCTTGGCAAGGATACGCATCTCCACCACTAAAGCTAAGGAGAAACAAGTCAAAAGATAAATTGGGTTAAGAAGCTAGGTTGATCATACAAAAAGTCTTTCACCATAATACACACCAACAAGGCCTATACGTACTATACACTGCCATGACACGAAATAGACAAGTAACAATCCACACATCCATGTTCGAGTTTAACCCAGCGATTAGTATGAAGAACTGATATTAGGGTAGGGAGCTTTCAATATTCACTAAAGTCGTCATCCAAACAAGCAGCTGAGACATGCAATACATGACCGTAAACGACATAATATAAGGCATTCTCGAACAATTACATCTTTCGAGTAGACACTAAGGTTAGTTTGCTAGGAAGGGAAGTAAATAGGTGTGTTAAAACAAAATTACGAACAAATAGATTAAGCCAACAAATATGGACGGTTGCAATAACATTCCCTAACCGTTCCATGATAAAGACTCAAACATATAGACAGATGCCTCGGTCACAGAAATGACAAAGACAACCTAAGTTGGCGTTCTCAAACGTTCACTTCCCTTTACATCCCGCTCATTACATACTTTACAAAATAGAGATGGTGATATCGAGCCCGTTTTTACAAAAGTTTACATCGTTGATTTTGTAACGTATCAACGAATAATCGATCCTTCCAAGTGATTTCTTCGGTATAAACTTCTTTTGAACCTACTATTTTTCTTCCTTCTTTTTTTTGCAATACATAATAAATCTTGGTTTAATTCCACCGTCTTCACTATCATAATTCATTCGGATAATATTTTCCTTGTAACAGTACTTCGGACATGATTCATAATCGCGAAAGTAGTGAAATCTTCCGATCTACAAAATTTTACCCATTGCATTTGTGCAATCTCCCGACCACTTACAAAGATAAAAAAATTCACTTTGGACACAGGAAATACAAAAACTTTACAACGAAAGCAACTAGCAAACATTGATTAAAAAAGGATTAATCTATACAGTAAGCGGCAAGGGTCAAGGTGTAATGAAACATATAATTATCGTGTAGAAAAAGAAAGGAATGGCTTCAAACAGGTTATTCTAGGGGAATTTACTCTAAAATAGAGGAGTAATCAAGGGTTATATTACACGGGAATTAACTAACCAGTGCGGTTTAGTTATTTTATGACCATGTAGGCAATTTGCTTTAATCCTAGAATTTATCAGTTATACATGTTCCTCTATCTAATCCTAGTACTAATCATTGCGTCTTGATGATATACAAGGCCAAGTTCTAATGTCCACTACATCACGACACACTCATAATTTTGTTGACTTTAGTAAGCAGATGAAACTGAACAGGCTTATCTCACAATATGGTATCAAGGGTTTATAGTACTCTAGGTAAAGTAAGCTTGTGATTTTACAAAAGTCATGCAGAAAAATGGTTAAATTGGCCGTTAAGCACTTTAAGCTCGTAGCATGTAATTTTGTGGTAAAAAAGAAGACAAGTACGTTATAATATCTCCATCCCCACTTAAATATACAACGTCTCGTTGTAATAGATAAAACAATTAAATAATAAGGGAAAATAGAATTAGAACGGAAAACTCCCTGATGTTTTGCTCGTGATAATTCTCCAAGATGAGTTCTTGAGCAAAAAGTGTGTTGACTAGGGCTTCAGCATGCCCGGATAAGTTCAACACATGTCCTTTTCAAATATACCATATCATAGTTTCAGCAAGGTCTGCATAAAAGATTAAAGAACACAGTGCAATTTCTACTCGCTACAATGGTACAAGAAAACAATTAAACACACAACTGTACAAGGATCAATACGCCGTATCCCAAACCCTAGGATACGCTGTATAGGGATCTGTCTGATACGTTGTATCAGACATTAAATTGATACGGCGTATAGGTATACCTATATACGCCGTATAGAAACCAACTTTTTAAAGTTTTAACAAAGGAAAACATACCTTGGCCTCCGCAATTTTTGTATGAGAACCATCCTTGTAATACCGCTTAGGGTCGAACGGAATGCCAAATGGCACATACAAATTTATATTGAGAAAGAACAGCATGCCATTTATGCAATAATTCTAAATCACGATATTTATTTTTAAGTTTATGACAAAACTTCCCATTCTGAAAGTTTTAATGATTTTATCGTGACTTGTTTCAGAATGCCCATTCAACCTACGTGTAATTTCATTACCCTTTGAACAATGTATTATATATCATTATCATCATTGTCTTTTTCCGATTTTAAATCATCGGGATGAATAATGTTGAATAGATCATTAAAGTGCAAAACATTCTCTTTATCATATTAAGACAATGATGTTTCAAATTTATTGACACGCTCAGAACTTACGAAAGGTTTAATTTTTAGGATCTGATTTAGACGTTAAACCATCGTTATAAACAATGGCTGGGAATTCATTTTTGAAATAATTAAAGAAGTCTAAACCATCTAAGTAATCGACCGTAGGTTTGGGTGATGAAGGCTTGAGTATTTCATCATTTTCTGAATCCTTTTTTAAATCATTGACAGGAATTATTTTGCAAGAAAATGAATTTTCGTCAAAAATTACCATGTAATCATCATCGTCGGATTCGTCTAATGATATTTTGAAATCAATCTTGTTTTCGTTAGGAGGACTTATCGTGGGTGCACATAGGAGTGATGTATCGGCCATTAAGGTATTATCAAAGACTATGGCTGGGAATTCAGTTTCGAAGTCGGTGAAATAATCATCCTCATCAAAGACCTGTAATCAACTTGCAATGGAGAGAAAGATCAAATGGACTAATACGTCGTATTTAGTGGACTGAATATGTCGTATTGAACAAGAATAAACAATGCAGGAATTTAAACAAACAATTTAAACACACAATACAAACAGAATTAAATAATTAGATTACACTAAACTAAACTAATTAAATGGTTAGAAATACTAATAAGAATAAGGTTTAATTAATTCACTCCTCGGCAACGGCGCCAAAACCTATGAGCTTGTCGTTGATAAGGGTTAATTATTTGAATTATAAAAGTATTACCATTTATATTTACCGACAAACCTAAACAACCTTTAACAAGAATGTACCCGGTCAAGATAAGACCCGCTGAAAGTGATGGGTTTCATGAGATTATTGATTTTCTGAATGCTAATCAGATTTGTTATGCATTGATTGTCAATCCAATCATCTACACATCTTGTGTAGGATCCCTAGATCATTCCATGGATTAATCTCAAGATCAATAGCACAAAAGATTAAACATTAAAGAACTTTTTGATTGAAAGAAACAAGAGTTGCTACAAACCCTAAAGATGAAAAATATTATGGAGTAGCTAACCTAAAAAAGAAAGGAAAAATGGCTTTATATAGCCTTACAATGAGGCCTAAAGTGGCCGGCCCCTATGGGCTTTGATGGGCTTTTTCATTAATGGCCCGTTTACATAATATTACACGCTTAAACAAGCTAGACTTTTGTCTTGTATCTTCGAGTGACCGAAGCTTCTTTGTTCGGGTCCATTTATGTGATCCTAACAATCTCCCCCTAGATGAGGTCATGAGAAGTTGTTTGAAGCTCACTCGTGCTTGTCTCTTTAGCTCGTTGTTGATAGGGTACTTCACTTGTTGTGCTTTGGTAATTCAATCTTTAACACCTTGATCATGATCTTCAGAACTTGATGTGATTACTTGATCTTGATCTTTGACTTGTTTAAGCTTTACTTCTCTGAATTACTTTGTGATCTTCTTTCACTTTGACTTTGCCATACGCTGATCTTTAGTCTCACATGCTCATACTTGCAGTAATCATGAAAGCTTTAGTACTCTTTCTTCTTCTAATTATTTTGACTTTAGCATTTGAAGA